>VDFB02044384.1:0-33947 GCA_007258455.2 Sequoia sempervirens | reverse complement strand
TGCTCTACACTTGTCTTAAGTATTTGTAGTTAATTAAGTCTTATTATTATCCCCTAAGTTTATTGTTGAACACTTTTAAGTTTAGAGTTTTATGAGTCATGGTTTGGGCTTGTAGAACATTGTGATTGTTTTTGATCCCTTTGAATACAACACATGTTCTTTGCATTTTTACATAAAACAATAATTATGTTGGAAGCTTAAATAAATTTTTTCAATCCTCTAATAAATTTAGAGGTGGATTAAAAATTATTACTGAGGAATTTATCATTAGCATTTGAGTTGTCTTTATCAAGGTCCAAATGTTTGACACATAATCTTGTAATTATGACCTACATCTCATTCCATGTTGCAGTTATCTGCCATTTGGAGGGGGGCCTCAAAAATGTGTTGGTGATATGTTTGCTACATTTGAGGTGAGTTGAAGAAACATTTTGCTTTTGGAGAGTATCTAAACATCTTAGGACCTTGATAGTTATGCCTAATGCAATTATTAGATTAAATCAGAGTCTTAGAGACAGCTAGGTAGCTTGTTTACTCACATGATTAATTGAAATGATTCCATCCATTATATTTATTCTTTGTTGTTGTATATGCAAAATTTGTCTTTTTGTTTTCATTTTCCTTGATTTCAATTTGTCATTTCCTTATAATACTAATATTTGGATCTATTTTCTAGATCCTTCTTGAGGGTAGAAGATATTTTTGATATTGCAGAGTTTCTTCAGCCAGAAGAGGGGTCTAGCTGATAGACGCAAAACATAAAGTTGTTATTATAAGGAAATGATATTGTGAAATCAAGAAAACTAAAAACTAAAAATGTCTTATTGTGGAAATTTGAAAAATCTAATTTTTGTTTTTGTTCTCTTCTTCATTTCTGAAAATGTGACTCTCTGACTTATACTTGAAGTAAGGAAGCCTTTGTTTCTTCCTTTTTTCCATTTACTTATCACTGCAAGGCTGGTGGATATTGGTCTTTTTTTTACTTTCTCTCAATTAGTTCTTGGTGATTTTAGCCTCATATTTTTTTGACAAGTGTACACATTATTGTTCTTCACCCTTCATATATACAAATGGTTGCATATGTATGTAGAAATTGCTTCATTTGTTTAAGCATATTCTGCCTACTTCTATCTATGTGTTTTTGTTATTGATGTCCAATTTGTTAAATCAAGAGCATATCACCACTCTGTTAGCTTCTATGTATTTTGTTGTGATATCTTAAATCCTCTGTACATTGGTCTCAAAGTTGTTAAATGTTATCAACATTACTACCAAGTCTCAGTTCATTCATGGTACTTTTGACCTTGTTTGTGGCATTATTAGCTCTTTTGACCTTATTTGTGACATTACTAGCTCTTTTGACCTGTTGACTACATCGTCATTTTTTGGGCACATTTTTGGTGTTATATTTGTAGAAAGTTACAGCAACCGCAATGCTAATAAGGAGATTCAATTTTGAACTTTCTATTGGAGCTCCACCTGTAAGTCAAGTTGCATGTGCATTATCTTATTCAACATGTGAGTAGAGGAAAAAGGACTTTTTACATGTCAAATGGATACCTCCTCTTAGGCATGAGTGATGTTAAGTGGTATATTTATTAGTAACTCTTCCTATTTATGCAGGTGGGAATGAAAATTGGGGCAACAATTCATACTACTAAAGGCTTAAAAATGACAATGACACGAAGAATTAGGCCTCCAGTGATTCCAGTGATTGAGGCTCCAACACTCAATATGGTTGATGAAAGTGGTTTAACCAGGAGCTATAAGACTTCAAATGGACCTGTTAGTGTTCAAAATCTAGAAATATACGAAGGAAAACTGAATAAAGATGAGATAAATAGAAATGAGACTCCTTCTTCTTACCTATAACACGTGTACTTTGGTTGATTTAGTTGGGATGGGAAACACTTGCTTTGGGAAGGAAAAATCATGGTTGCTCCTGTAAGGTATTTCTGTGATTTGTGTCAAAGATTCCATGTCATTACAATGCCAAAGGCATTGGATAGGTGCTTTCATCTCTCTCTTCTACCATGTTAAGCTTTATGTACCAAGCATTACACATAGTCCATTTTAAATAGTTGCTGCCAAATATAAGCTAATATATGGATGTATAGAAAAATGCAAAATTATGTGTCTACTGACTTATCCTTACTTGCATAGAAAGCATAAAGGCTCTTATAGATTTATTTTTTCCCTCTCCTTTGTGTCAATCTCAAGATGATGAGATCTTAATCAAAATTCTAGATTCCTACAATTAATGCAAACACATCCATAAATACCTTCATATGTTTCCTTATCCTTCCTTACCACATATAATTGATTGAATTTCTTTACAAAACCCTTATTTCATCTTGTTTGCTTCTTGAGCAAATATATACATCTTTTAAAATATTGCCAATTTTCTTTGTTCTATATTTTTTTATTTTATTTTGTATTCAATGTTTTTTATCTGCAATAGGATTTTGTATTCTTAAATTTATTTTTCTTGTGCTGTGTTATTGTAGTAGATGCAATGCTACTTTCTACAGCAGGGCACAATGTCAGGAATAAAGGCATGTTTGATTTATGGGAAGATACAATTGTAGCAAGCATTGAGAAATCATTAATGAGGATGGAAATTGTTAAATCATCTTTACTGGAAAAGGTAATTTTGCATAGCATGTTTTTATTTTGTTGCTGTAGAATAGTAGGTCCAATTTATGACTTTTATAAGAACTATCTTTTCCTATTACTGAATTGCAATCTTACATGCATTAATGATATAAAATGCACAATGGAAGTACATCAATGATCATCTTATAGGTAGCAGTGCAAAGCAATATCTACTTCAGTGCATAATGTCTACCAATGTCTTCTTTGTATCCTTTATTCTCAAGTTAATAGTTTAAATTAGTACCGTAGAGGGTTCAAAACTTGAGAATACTAATTCCATAACAAGCATGAGGTTATTTGATTGGAACAAAATTTGAGCAATAGTAATTCAAAGGATGCATGTATATGAGGAAAAGACTACAATTGCCTATGCCAGGTGATAAGACCTTATTTGATGTCACCATGCTTGCATGGTTAAAGAATTTATTGTTTCCATATTATATTTGCTGGCATAGTTCACCATAATTAAATTTTCAGCTGAGATTTTGATGGATATTTAAGGAAGCGTTCTTATCATTTCCATTGTCCTAAGAAAAATTTAAGGAAGTGTTCTTATCATCTCTGTTGTTGTAAGAAATATTTAAGGAAGTGTTCTTATCATCTCTGTTGTCCTAGGAAATCTCACAAAATCGTTGAAACATGTAAAGGATTCCATATTGTAAAAATCTAAATGTGCTCATTATTAGATCTTGGTTGTATTTTCATTTTAATAAACATATTCTAAAACCCTCGTTGAAATCTTATTTTCAGGTTGCAGCTCGTCAAATTGGAGAGGTGAACATGCACTCTTTGTACTTTCATGTGACCATGACCAGTGAGATTTCTAGATAGGAAGATTCCATCCTTCTCATTCAAATCCTTCCAATCTTCTCTCAAGGGATATCTAGCTAGAATGGGAGGGCAAGGCTACTCTGAATCGAGCAATATATGCACCACAAATAATATAACTACATTTACTATATATTTTCATGTCTTTTCTCCCTTCAATGTTTGTAGCATTTGTATCGTATCTTGGATTTTTCTTCCATGGAAACCAAGAGTGCAGTGAAGGATGTATTTCTTGGATCTTTGTTTATGTAGTTGTATGTAATTCCTTTGGTTATACAGCTGTTCACTGTTTGTATATTCCTTTTTTTTCATGCAATACAAAAAAAACATTTGAATATCTATGATATTTGAGCTTTATATGCATAAAATTGTTTGTTGATTGTATTTTTTTTCATGTTAATCCAATACAAAAAAAAACATTTGAATCTCTATGATATTTGAAGTTTATATGCATAAATTTGTGAGAATTAATTAAGTTAGATTTGATTTATAACTTGAATAATTGATTCACTCAAATAAATGACTAAATCATGACTAAATAAATGACTACTATGACTAAAATAAATGAGTACAATGACCAAATATATGACTAAAATGACTAAATATATGACTACAATGACTAAATATGACTACCATGACTAAAATAATGACTAAATATATTACTACAATGACTAAATATGACTACCATGACTAAAATAATGACTAAATATATGACTAAAGTAATGACTAAATTAATGACTAAATATATGACTAAATAAATGACTACCATGACTAAATAAATGACCAATTAACAACAATCAATGACTAAATTAATGACTAAATATATGACTAAATAAATCACTACCATGACTAAATAAATGACCAGTTAAAAACAATCAATGACTAAATTAACGACTAAATCAATGACTAAATCAATGACCAAATCAATGACTAAATAAATGACTAAAATAGTTTAGTCATAAATTTGGTCGCTTTATAAATGACTTGCAATAAACTACTAATGGTCACGTGACTAAAATTAGTCATTTATATGCAATTTTTAGTAGTTTATTTAGTCATATATTGTTGTTTTTGTACTAGTAAAATTTTTCCAAAATTTGATGTTGAAATGCAAGTGCAATGAAGTAAAAATGATGAACTAAATGACACTTTTTGAAATGCAATTTTGATGCAATTTTTGAATATGAATGATGAAATTTAAACTAACATGCAAACACTATGCAAAATTAGTCTAATTCTATGCAATTTTTGTTGAATTTTCAAATTTAAAATGAATGCAAAATGCAAGTTTACACCTAAAAATGAAATACAAATTTATGCCAATTTTAGAAACCCTAAATGTAATGAATTAATGAAAATCCTAGATCTAGGGTTTTAATGCACTCCAAATAAGAAATTAGGATGTTCAAAATTTGGGTTCACCAAAATGGAACATAGAAAAATAGGGTAAGGTTCACTACACAGATTTTTATACTAAATTTGGAATGTTTCACCAAACTTACTATAAATAGCAAGGGAAAATGGGGTGAATAAACCTACCTATTTTTCTTTTTCTTTCATGAAATGAGATCCCCCTGTCAACCGAGGATTATTAGTAAGGGTTAATTATGCTTGATCCATGATGAATCGAAGCATAACATAACCACGAGTACTCAATCTCAAACAAGATCATTTAAATGAATGTTAAAATAAGAATTTATTTTAAAATGAACACTACAAACTATGAAAGCAGTTAAATGCCTACTCTAATCCATTCAAAACTTATCCCATTTTGGAATTGGTGTTGTGTTGATGTGGAACAATGACCCTTTCCCAATCCCGTGATCAATGAGCTTGTTTCAATCGATTCTATTGAAGAGAATCAATGAAAATGTTGTGATATGTGGATAAAAACATAATTTATGCTAAATTGAACATGATGCAAGCTAAATTAACATTATTTTATGCTAAAATTGATCTAAATATGCAATTGCTAAGCTAATCTAAGATATTTCTAAGCTAAAAGATTCAAAACATAATTTATAAACAAGTTAAGATGGATGGATGGAAGCCATTAATGGAATCCTAAAGCTAATATGAAACTAAAAATGAACTAAAATATGCTAAATGTGAGTAAAGTATGAATGTGAGTGCGAGTGAATTCAACAATATAAGTTTGCAATTGAAAGATGGATCCATTTTTATCCAAATAGTGTCCTATTTATAGAAGAGCAAATGAGAAATGGAGGGTTGAGATCAAAAATATTAATCAACGATCAAGGATGGAGGAAATAGGAGGCATGGATCATGGATTCTCATCAATGGATCATAATGGAAGATGAGATTTAATCAAGGGTTCTCATTTGTTCCAAACAAAAACCCTTTTGACCTGCACACAGGTCACAAAGTAACTTGCTCAAGAAGTCACAAGTTTAGCTTGCTCAAGAAGACAAGTGAGAATATCCCTTTTTCAAATGATTGGAGGAGAGAGAATATTACTTTTGGAATATTCTCATGGTTGAGGGAAAAAGGTTAATTTTCAATTTAAAAAAAAGTTTTAATTGTGCAAAAATGGGTAAGGAATATTCCCCTTTTGGGGGAAAATTAGATTAATTATTAATTAAACAATGTTTAATCATACAATTAGGAGTTTTTAGAGGAATAAAGTGATTTTCATTAAATTAAATAATTGAATGAAAGGGGGGAAGGTGAAATGACATTTAATTAAATAATTTAGGGTTATTTAATTAAATACGATGACCTAGGGAATTAAATTAAATAGTTTGATTTATTTAATTTAATGAGATGAATTGTTAGTGTGAAAGGGGTGAATTAACCCGATTAAATGTGTTAGGTTAATAGATGAAAATGATGCCATTAATTAATTAGATGGGCTAATTTAATTAATTAAGTGAAAAGAGGATGAGTCTAAGAGGAAATGATGTTAGTATACGTGATTCAAGTGTATGATATCATTTAGGACATTTTTTAGTGTCTACATTTTTCCCCTCTTTGAAGTGAGGTACCTGCTACTTTGGTTCAAAGACTAATGGCCTTCAAATTAAAAATTGCTACTTAAATCAAAAAATAAAAAGTTTCTAATTTCTAATTTTTAAAATTCCCTAGTGGAAGAATTAAGCTGATTCCCTGCCCCCTTAAGAAATCGAGTGAAAATTTCAAATTTTGGATTGATTTCTTAACAAAGGTGAAAATTTGCCCCAAAAAGGCTCTAGGATGCAAGAATTATGCAAAAAGTGCAAAAAATGATGCAAAATAAGGTCCAAATTGGAAAAATTAGTGAAAATGATGATAAAGCCTAGCTTCAAGGTTAAATTAGTGCAAAAACCCCTAATTTTCTAGCATAAATAAGCCAAGAAGGGTCACTTTCAATTCATTTGTGCATTCACACCTTAGATTATTCTTGTTGTTTGAGCTTTGACCCTCTAACAAAATGGCATAACGAGAGCTCCCATGACACATTTTTGATTGGGTTTGAGTGTACATGTGGCTTCCAAGCTCAAGACCATCGATATGCAATTCAAAACTTGATTTGAAATTTGACTTTTTGATGCATTTATTGCACTTTAAAATTTAAACTTTGGTGGCGTTGCTATATAGCAACGCCCATTTGAGAATTGGTGACACTAAAATGATTTTTAGTGACCATATGTTTATTGCGACATAGTTCACAATTTAGAATTAGGGTTTCCAATTTTAAATTGTGACACATATGTATATAACGACACACTTGTTGATTTGAAAATTAGGGTTAGGGTTTCCAAAATTTAAATCATAATAGATATGTTTATAGCTACATGATTTCTGATCTGCAATTTGAAATGCCTTCGGGCATCGCAGTTTGAAATTTGAAATATAGCGACGCTACTACAAATAGCGACACTATTGTGATTTTTCAGCTGAAAATTCCAAATTGAGTCAAAAAAATTGTAATTTTGATGTCGTGCACTTCGTGGGTGCATGAGGTCATTCCACCACTAATGTCACATGAGCACCGACCCATAGTTTTAGAGAGACTGGGTGATTTTTCTGAGTTGTGCCAAGAGCATTTGGGAGAGATTGACTTATGGTACATTTTATATGTGCCCATCATTCACACTCATCTAGCTATGATAACCACTTTGTGTGAGATGGCATAGTGAGACTTTGTCTTTCCACCTTCCCACTGGCGAGGCGATGGTGACATTAGAGGATGTGTGGTGGATTTTTCATTTTCTAATACACGACGAGTGGGTGATTTATGATGTCAATGCCAAATACGATGCCTATCAAGAGGTGATGGAGATGGAGGCAATCATCCTATTTACTTCACAAATTGACCTCGAGTCATATAAAGGTCACATACCCACATTTGGATTGATTATTGCAGCCATCATTTCAAGTTTGGTTGCTCCAGACCAATGAAGTAGAGGGTTCAACCCAAGATGGGGCTTAGCATGGCACATGATGCTCCATAAGAGGACTCTATTTGAATGGGGGTTAGTGATGCTAGCCTCACTATATCATGATATTCACGACTTTGTCTACTACGACGATAGAGCCATTGGCATAGGGGTGACCTTTCTTCATATTTGGGCTTGAGAGCATATTGTTGTGCTATGACCAATAGTGTAAATGGTTGATGTTGAGCTAGATTATCCTATGGTTTAGTTGTATAGAGGTGCCATCACCCTATTACATACTAGGCAGATTGGACTCTCGTACTAGTAGTAGGTACTTGATGATATGACAATGTTTAGATGGTGACCCTGGCTACAAATTTCAGCATGGTACAATGACGCATAGTAGTTGTTCTTTTCTAGACAGACCCGACACATGTAGGGTTGGGAGCACACGATCATAGAGAGATATTTTCTAGATAGGGTGGCATGACAGTTTGGCGAGTAGTAGGATAGGCCCAATGATGTCTACAGAGCCATTTTAACGAGGTCAACTCAAGAGGTTCCCACATGGGGACCCACTATTCCATCTCTGAAGGTAGTGGATGGTTTCAAACAGTTGGTAGCTCAGCCATGGGCCTACGACCAGTGTTAGGCGATTGCACATAAATGTACCATAGAAAAATAGATCACTAAAATTTTCACCATCTCTTAGGTCTTTCTCTCATGATGCTTGATCTATTTTGCTTTGATTTGATGTTGCAAAGTAACTTCTACATTCACATTAGGTCCTTAAATTTCAAATAATTGTGTCTTGTGAAGGTGTTGTGAAGTGTTGTAACACATTTCTACAATTTTCTAGACTCTTCTTATCATAATTCATCTAAAAACAACCTTTTTATCCCTTATCAAGTCCTATTTTAAAGTGTTGTAAAGTCTTGTAACCAACTTTCACACTTTTCTAGGCTTGTTATAACTATTTACACCTTTCTTATGCTTTATTTGACCCCTTTATACACTCATAGGACTTATTTAAGTGTATTTTTTAATGTAAACTCAGCAAATAACATTAAATGCAACTTAATTCTTGACACCCACTTACAAGCCTAGAGTGGGACCCATTCACCATGGGTGGCGAATGAGTCCCTCTTGGCTCCAAATTCAAAATAATTCAATTTCCTTTTGGGTTTCTATTCAAAAAGACCTTATGTCGGCCTATGATGTTATTAGGTAATTAGGGCATAAGTGTGTATAAATAAGTATTTTTTGTTGGTGTAAATAAAGTCTTGTACCTAGTTAATTCATTACTAGGGGACTTATTTACACATGTTAAGTTTACTTAGGTCCTAGGAAGGAATCTTTCTAGAAGGTGTTAGTTGTCATTAGTTGTTATCTTATTTTTTGACAACTACTACATGTGAACCTAGGTAAGTGTGATTAGTTGTCTCATGTCATATGATTAAGACACTTGTCATAATCCTATGACATCTTGCATCTCACCTTGGCTATATAACCAAGGGGTCATTCTCATTGTACAATCACAATCATCTCATATCATTGGCATTGAATAAATTTTATTCTTGTCATATTCATCTCTCTCTTCTTGTGATTTCCATTTGGTCTCAAGATCTTGGCAGCCATAGCCAATTCTAACATGGTATCAGAGTGGGTTGGGTGCTATTAGAGAGTCTATTTTTGAAGAGAGATACCAAATTTGGGGAGGTTCCATTTTTGGCTCTTTGTTGTAGGTTCGTATTGGAGCTTGTTGGTGCAAATTTAAGCTCACCATTGTGTCCAAAAGGTTTGAGAAAGTCGATTTTACCTTTTGTTTGATCCAAATCGAACATACAAGGCCAAATCTATGAGGGTTTGAAGCTAAAGAGTGGTTGCTAGATCTAGAAGGTAGCTGCAATTTTGGAGCATTTTGGGTCAAATCTAACCCTTCCATCACATCCAAATGGGCCAAAAACCCTAAGATCGACTGCCAAATCTTTCAAATCAGAGCATTTGTTTGATGAGGCAAAAAAAAAATTCTGGAGATCCATACAACCCCCCAATCATCATAATTACTAGTCGGTACGATTTCAAAAAAATATTTTTTAATATTTGACTATTTTTATTTTCTAAAAAATTTATAAAAAAATAGAAGGTCGAATATTATTTTTATTGAAAAACTATATTAAAAAAATAAATAATAAAAACTTTATTTCTACAGACATTTAGTGCCCATGGTACGTAGAGGGTACCCCGTACCCTGCACATCCGTAGAGTACCAGGGTACCACCCAAACTGAGCCTCTACATTGCCTCCACAGCCCCACCACCTAATCTAGTGGCTCCATAAAATTTTTGGTACCCATCAGTTAACCGGTGGAGGTTCTTTCAAACACCAGCAGTCTTCATTTAAGATCAACCGATGGGAGGTTTATGAAATACCGATGAACTTTAAGAAATCTGGGAGCATCTAAAAGAATAATGACTGACATCAATCTACCACTGGTATTCACAAAACTAGTGAACCATAAAGATTCCAGCAAGAATATTCAGCATGGATATTCCTTCAGAATATTCTTTTGTAGATTCCATCGGACGGGCGTCAAATTCAAACCAAGAAGTGCATTTTCTTTTAATGGGCACCAAGCCATCAAATTTAATCACATATATTATTGACATCAGTACCACATCAGTGTTGACATCAACACCCTTAAAAAAAATTCCCCCCCTCTCCAATGAGCTTTTTTATTTTGTAGTTCAAGTTTGGAAGGCCATAACTTAGTCATTTTGGCTCCCTTTTTCAAATTTTTTTTTTTCTGATTTGGACTAATTTTTCATTCTCTTCATATTGGTGCAATCATTTTTTGGTTTTGGCATCTTTTTTTTCCATAATTTGCAGATTCTCATAGGTGTTGTTGCTTCGTCCTCATTTTGGGAACTTTGGGAGCACATATCTTGCTGCTACGGTAACATTTTTGTGTGTAGTTTTTTTTTTTAAAGTGCGTGATTTTTCATGTAATTTTTATTGGTATGATCAGATTGATCTCATTTTGTACAAAAATTGTACTTGATTATGTGACCTATTTTGGCATTTGCATGAACCAAGATCAAAGACCACTTCACTATTTTTGGCAAGTGGAAAATGTAAACATACTAAATATAAAGTGCCAAATTAGATATTGCTAAGGGGTTTCTTGATTAAGAGATTTCAGGGGGGTAATCTTGCAGTGGTTGCTTGCATTCTTTTGCTTGGTTTGTGTTCTTGCAATGGGGAAATCTCAAATTAAACTCCTAACTCCATATAATTATGGTACATGGAGAAAATCAGTATGGCACTATCTCATGATGAAAGGTCTAATAGGTCATCTAAAGGACACCATTCAAAAACCTATTGATGCTAAGGAATTGGCAAGGTGGGAGATTAATCGTGAGAAAACACTTGGATGCATATGTTCATTAGTCTCATTTGATTTGCAATTTCATATTGAATCATGCAATACACCTAAAGAGGCATGGGAGACTTTTGAAAAATTGTATGGTAAAACAGATAAGATTAGGGGCTATCAGATTGATAATGATTTGATGAATCTTGATCCTAAAATTTTTGACCACATCTAAGACTACATCTCCAAAATCAAGCAACTAAGAACAAAATTGAAGGAATGTAGTATTGGAAAAGAAGATTTACATTTGATTCTGAATGTGTTATCCAAGCTTGGTCCTGAGTATTTAGTATTTATTTCTGGCTTTCATACCCATCGACTTTCTATGGGAGCATCATATGTTGATCCTAAGTTTGATGACTTTGCAAATCTCCAAATCTAGGAGGAAGCTAAGTTAATGAACATGGGTCTAATCAAGTCTTCCAAGTCACAAGCATTAGTGGCTAATGAGTCTAAGGTATAGAAAGAATCAGGGAATCTTGATAAGAAGCAAAAGAAGAAAAAGAACAAGCCACATAAAGAATCAGAATCCTCATCCTCAAAAGGAGAGGCCTTTTTGTGGATATTGCAAGAAGGATGGACATGAAGAACACTATTGTTATAAGAGGGACATTGATGAGTTGAAAAATATTCTTAGAAAGAATCACATTGATTTTCCTTCTAGAATGTCTAAATCATCTTCTTCTCCTTCTACTTCAAAATAGTCTAAAAAGGACAAAGGTCAAGCATCAACATCAAGAAACAAAGGTCAAGCTCTTTGTGCTCTTTTAGGTCTAGGATTAGGGAGATGGCTTCTAGATTCAGGAGCATCTCATCATACAGAATCTTCACAGACTATCTTCTCTTCATTTCAGCCTTGTACTATGTCTCCTATCTTGATGGGAAACATTGCATACATGAGTGTAATTGGGAAGGGATCTATTAGTTTTGGGGACAACACTTTTCAGGATGTCTTGTGTGTTCCTCATTTGGAGAATAATCTTCTTTCCATATATCATATTACACATGGCGGAGATGGGAGAACTATTGAGTTCACACTTTTTTTTGTCATCATTTGAGACTTGGAGACTCGAGAGATCATAGCTACTGGGGTGGTTGATCATTCATCTTGGTTGTATACCTTTGCAAATTTTTCTTTTGATGATGACATTGTTCCTTCAGCTATTGATATGAACCATGATTCAAAGGAAACATTTGGCTTCTTGAAGTTGGGAGTTCTCACATCAGATCCAGTACTTGAGCCATGCATTTCATTTCCTCCATCTACTTTTGCAGCTGATGATACTTGTGATTCAACAGTTTTGGTTCCTTGTGATTCAGTGTAGAAAGACATACATAGTCTGAACCAGAGATGGCTACTTGTGATGACTTCTTGAAAGGTATTTTAGATTTGTTTGTGGAGTTTCATCTTTCATATTTGGGAGACATCATCGATAGTATCCATCTTCTCTTTGATGAAGATGCTCCTTCTTTAGTTGTTGCAAGGGAACACCTTAACCCTCTTGTTCATTCTCTACATGATCATTCTTTGCAGTTTGGCATGAGTGTGGATACTTTTGGACAACATTTGGAGGATGTTTCTTTGTCTTTAGATGGGATATCTTTTTCTTTGGATTGTGCTCTACATTCATCTCTACTTGATTTTGGGTTGTCCTCTTTAGCAGTGTGGCCTAGAACGCCTGCTTGGAGTGTGTCAGCTTTTGACATCGACATGGAGACACTTTAGCATGCTTCAGAGACATCATCCATCATCCATATTCCTAACATCCTTCATACATTCATGGTTTTGTTTCTTCCCAAGGGGAGGAACGTTGTTCGGAAAGATTGGATCATCTTCAGCATTCAATGTCGAGCTTCTACCATCATTGCAGGAGACTCAACATTGAGGGGGGAATTCCTTGTCTCTCTTCTACTTCTCTCTTATGGGGGGATATTTTTCCTCACATGGATTTTTTACCTTCTCATGCATCATTGAGAGAATTTCCTTTTTGTATTTCATCTCTCTTTTGGGGAGGAGTTTTATCCCACTGGGTTTTATCCTTTTCTCTGTTTGTGAGAGATTGTATTGCATATGTACATGGGTACCTAACATGGCCTAGTAGCCGGGACCCATCTTTGTGTCATTTGCATAATAATCTGCTACTCCCTAAGTTGCACTTAAGAAGGGGTGTTGGTGTAAATAAAGTCTTGTACCTAGTTAATTCATTAATAGGGGACTTATTACACATGTTAAGTTTACTTAGGTCCTAGGAAGGAATCTTTATAGAATCTGTTAATTGTCATTAGTTGTTATCTTATCTTTTGACAACTACTACATGTGAACCTAGGTAAGTTTTATTAGTTGTCTCATGTCATATGATTAAGACACTTGTCATAATCCTATGAAATCTTGTATCTCACCTTCGCTATATAGCCAAGGAGTCATTCTCATTGTACAATCACAATCATCACATATCATTGGCATGGAATATAGTTTATTCTTGTCATATTCATCTGTCTCTTCTTTTTCTTTCCATTTGGTCTCAATATCTTGGTAGTTGTGCAACCAATTCTAACATTTTTCCATCCATTTTATCCCCCCCCCCAATTCACCTAATTCATTCACTAGTTCATTCAAGCTTTCAATTGCATTCAATCCATGAAAGCATCATTCAATAAAACACTTATCAAGCATCTTGGAGCATCCATTGACATATCTTCAAACTTCTTCAATAAGGTTTTGGTGAGTTTAGGACATTTGTATGTTTTTTATTCATCATTCCTTGCTTATTTCATTTCTTTATTAAGGGTTTGATTACCAAAGTGGGATTTGACCAAGGTAAATCACTATACTCTAACCCTTAACCAATCTCCCCTTTTACATGTGTTTTTATAGACTTTTGTATGTAGATTTGTAAAGAAAATAGGTGTTGAAAGGTGGTCAACAAGTCATCAAATTTTTTCAAGTCAACTAAACCCTAATTCAAGCTTGGAGACAACCTACAGTCCATTTTTTGTAGATTTGACTTCGTCAACCTAACAAGAAGACAAGTGAAAATTTGGATCTACAGAATTGACTCTTGAATTTGTAGATTTTTGGAGAAGGACTGATTCGCCATCAGTGGAAAATGAGTCCCACTTGTAGGCTAGAAAAGTTGATTTTGTCAAAATCTAGTTCCTGACAGTTAGAAATTAGTTTCAGGTGCTTTTACCAATAGGAGGATTGATTCGCCATCAGTGGTGAATGAGTCCCACTAGTGATCAACTGTGATTTATTCCAGTTTTCGAAACCTTCTAGGATCAACATTCAACTTCCAGGTGCACTCTGTTAAACTTCATTCAATTTTGTTTACATTAGTTTATGTTTCTAGTTCATTTTTTTCATATCACATTGTGTTTTCAAACATTGCATATTTCATTAGTTTTGCATTAATAATCAATCAATTTCATCATTTAGTTGCATTTAGTCATAATTCCATTATACATTCCTTTATTTGAGTGAACCACCTCGATTTTAGTGTTCTATCTCTCTCCTTATAGGTAAAAGATCCTAAGAGTGCAAGAGAAGTACATAGAACAACAAAATTGATGGTTCATTTTGGTGAACCTGCATTTTGAACACAATATATTTTTGATTTCACTTGCATCTTACATCCTAGGTTTCCTTTTCATCAACATTCAATTAGGTTTTTTTTTTTTTTGCATCCTAGGGTTTCTCAAATTGCATTAGTGAAATCATCAAAATAGACTTCATTTTTGCATATCAAATCATTAAAAAACTGAAAATCTGCATTTGCATCTTCATTTGGCATCTGAAAAGCATTAAAATCATTTTCATTTTTTTGAAAAACACAAAAAATCTCATACTTGGACTCATTCACCACCTTGGGCAAATCGGTCCACCTACACATTTTGAATTGCATTTTTATGCATTTTCTGGGTATTTTTTGCATTATAGTTTTATGTTGTTACTTTCTATTATACTTTGCAAATTTTATGTTTTCTTCTCTTTCTTATATTAGTTTACTTTTACTAATTTTCATCATGGATTTTTCCTTTAACAAGTTTTGGAATTCATTGAAATCCTTAGTAGACATGTCCAATTGTGCCTAAGTTGGTTGTGATCCTAATGACCTTGAGCTTCCTCATCCTCCTTCAACTCCAAATGAATGTCCTCCTCATGTTGTTGGCATAATTGGAGAAGATGATGATAGTATGACCAAGTTCTTAAATTCATGCCTTGATAACCTTGAATCCAATGCAACCTTTTACCCATTCATGAAATCACAAGATCTCCCTTCTATCTCACCTCCTAACATGTTTGGCTACTTACATCTTGAAATCAATGAAGGACCTAAGTTCCCCTCAATAGGTGGACCTAGTTCCTCTAAACAACCACATCCTCAACCATTTTATGATAGCAAAGTTACAAAAAAATCAATCAACCTTGCAAAAACATATGGAAAAGGCTTTACAATCCTAAGAAAACAAGTTTGTGACACAATAAATGAGCATGACATTCACCAACTTCTATATGAAAAACCAATAGAAGAAAACACAATAGGATTAGGATATCAAGATCCTCCTCATGACAACAAGCCTCCTTTTGAATACTAGAGACTTCAAGATGATGGTACAGTGATCTTTGATTCTCCTCCTGACTTGAATGTCCTCCTCCCACATGATAAACCATTACCTGATTCCAATGACAAGGATGTTAGGATCCCCATGGGTCATCCTCTTCCTTCAATCCACAAAAAGGGTGAATCTAGAAAACGCAAGAGGCCTTACAAATTGAAGAAACTAAATTTTCCTCTCCATCCACCCCCTGAATGTGACAAGAGACTTCAAATTATTTTAAACAGAGGCCTTATACTCTTACTACCTTCAAACCGGTTGGCCATCTGTCTTAAAGATTCTAACATACCATATTGTAAATATCATCGTATTCTTGGAAACCAAATTGATGAATGTCGGAAATTGAAGGACATACTGAACAAGTATCACTTCACTAATACCAACTATTATCCTATCATACCATAATTTGAAATTCCTTCATCATGCCATAGTTGTAGAATTTTCCATTATCACTATTACATGATCCTTCCCATCACCTACCTTGGCTCATTCTTGTCATACACTCAGTGGGGGCAAGAAGTTGTTAGCCTTGTCTTAGTAATGCAACTATCCTTGTCTCTTAACTACGTTATTCCTCTTCCACTTATATTAATTAAGATTGTGAAGCCAATAACTCAGTTAATGACTGACTTACATTTTCATTTTTCTTTTTCTTTGGTGTGATTGTATGTGTGTATCGTGTTCCCCCATAATGTGCATTTGATGTTCTCTTCTCTGTGTGCATTTCCTTTATTTGTACCTCCATTCTTCTATATTTCATACATTTTACCTTTTCCTTTTCACTTTTGTTTTGTGTTCTACTTTTTGGGATGAAGCAAAGCATTGAGATGCCCTATGTCTCTTCCATGTTGATCTAGATGGTCCCTTTTCCTTTTTACTTTATCATTTTCTTGTTTTTTTCCTTTTGGGGATGACGCAAGGCATTGAGACCAAAATGTCTCCTTCATGTTGACCCAAAAGCTTTTCCTTTGCTTTTTCCTTTTTGTTTCCTTTTCATTTGTGTTTCTCCTCTTAGGGACGATGCAAAGCATTGAGACGCCCTATGTATCCTCCATGTTGACCCAAAACATACTTTCTTTTTTTTTCGCTCTCTTTGTGTCATTCTTCCAGTTCTATGTGTTTTGGGGAATGATGATAGTTCCAAATTTTTTAATAAAAATATTGTAGCAACGAACATACTGACCCCAAATCCATAGATCCCTTATGTGTTTGGTGTGTTCCTTTCTAGGGGGAAACTCTCTTCTTTCTTTTGTTTTCTTTTTCATTTGCATGAAGCAGCCTTACTTGGAAACATATGACTTGGCATAGGGGCTTCCCAAGCTTGGCTCCCATGTCTTGTTTTTCTTTTTGCATTTCTTCCTTTGCTACTTTAAAGTAATTGCTCATAGAATGGTGTGTAGCAATTCCTTTAAAGTGGGGGGCATACATTGGCATTATTCATTTGCATTTTTGGTTCTTAGTGTAGCCTTATCACTTCATACGATGTGTTTGTCACTTTATGGATGACATTGGGTGTGATTTCCTTCATAAGTATGATCTATCTTAGCATATTGCATTCCTCTTGGTGGCTTGATGCCACACACTGCATCCCCTAAGTTGAAAATATTATATCTTTGATTGGTCCTCTCTTGGAGACATTAGACACAATGTTCCCTAAGTAATAGACCTTGCATGAACTTAGCAAGACTCCTTTGAACATCTTTTCCACCTTGCATAACACAGCTTGCATGCCTATGGAACCATCCTATTTGTTCATGAGTTCTAAGCATACAAATATTTGCTTGTCTCATGAAGCACGAAATGACATTGACCTTTGTGGCACCTTATTAAAGTTATTAGGAGGTATAACTTTGATATGGTTGAGAAGGAAGCCCATTTCACGACATGACTTTCCCCATAGCCACCTATGTGTTTGTGAGTACATACTAACTAGTGTATATTTCTCAAATTTTGGGCCTTCTCACCCGACAGACCACCATGAGTTCTGTCACCCCATAGTGAGTATGCATTTTCTTTTTTAGACAAACAACCTAGATCTGATTCACAACTAGGTGAATAAATGATTGAAGCTTGATCTGACTTTTCCTTTTTCTCCTTTTCTCTCTCTTTCTCTTTCACAACTGTGTTCCTTTTTTCTTATGTTTATCTTTCCATGGGATCTTCATCCTATGGGCTTGATCATCCCTCTTGATTATTGTCATTCCATCTTGCTAGCATAAGTGCATTTGGATCATTCTCGATATGCATGGCTACTTTAGTGTGAGTTTGAAGCAAGTTCATCCTCTCACTAAAGTGGGGCCTAAATGTACCATAGAAAAATGGATCATTGACATTTTCATGGTATTTTAGGTCTTTCTCTCATGATGCTTGATCTATTTTTCTTTGATTTAATATTGCAATGTAAATTCTACATTCATAGTAGGTCCTTAAAATTCAAATAATGGTGTCTTGTGAAGGCATTGTGAAGTGTTGTAACACATTTCTACACTTTCTAGACTCTTCTTATCATAATTCATCTAAAAATAACATTTTTATCCCTTATCAAGTCCTATTTTAAAGTGTTGTAAAGTCTTGTAACAAGCTTTCACACTTTTGTAGGCTTGTTATCACTATTTACACCTTTCTTATGCTTTATTTGACCCCTTTATGCACTCATAAGACTTATTTAAGTTTATTTTTGAATGTAAACCAGAAAAAAAACATTAAATACAACTTAATTCCGAACACCCACTTACAAGCCTAGAGTGGGACCCATTAGCCATGGGCGGTGAATGAGTCCCTATTGGATCCAAATTCAAAATAATTCAAATTTCCTTTTGGGTTTTTATTCAAAGAAACCTTATGTCGGCCTGTGATGTTGTATTATTGGGAAATTAGGGCATAAGTGTGTATAAAGAAGTGTTTTTCCATCCATTTTAACCCCCCCATTCACCTAATTCATTGACTAGTTCATTCAAGCTTTAAATTGCATTCAATCCATCACAGCATCATTCAATCAAGCATCTTGGAGTAGCCATTGACATATCTTCAAACTTCTTCAACAAGGTTTTGGTGAGTTTAGGACATTTGCATGTTGTTTATTCATCATTTGTTACTTATTTCATTTCTTTATTAAGGGTTTGATTACCAAAGTGGGATTTGACCAGGGCAAATCCCTATACTCTAACCCTTAACCATTTTTCCCCTTTTGCATGAGTGTTTGTAGACTTTTGTATTCAAATTTTCCAAGCAAATAGGTGTTGAAAGGTGGTCAACAAGTCATCAAAGTGTTTCAAGTCAAATAAACCCTAATTCAAGCTTGGAGACAACCTATAGTCTATTTTCTACAAATTTGACTTTGTCAAATTGACAAGAAGACAAGTGCAAATCTGGATCCACAAAATTGACTCTTGAATTTGCATATTTTCGGAGGACTGATTCACCATTAGTGGCGAATGAGTCCCACTTGTAGGCTAGAAAAGTTGATTTTATCAAAATCTAGTTCCTGACAGTTGGAAAGAAATTTCAGGTGCTTTTACCAGTAGGAGGATTGATTCGCCATTAGTGGAAAATTAGTCCCACTAGTGATCAACAATGATTTATGCTATTTTTCAGAACCTTCTAGGATCAACATTCAACTTCCAGGTGCTCTTTGTTAAACTTCATTCAATTTTGTTTACATTAGTTTATGTTTCTAGTTCATTTTCTGCATATCA
This sequence comes from Sequoia sempervirens, assembly GCA_007258455.2. Classification (NCBI taxonomy): domain Eukaryota; kingdom Viridiplantae; phylum Streptophyta; class Pinopsida; order Cupressales; family Cupressaceae; genus Sequoia; species Sequoia sempervirens. The sequence goes on along the minus strand of VDFB02044384.1, from coordinate 14,340 downwards.
CATTATATTTTCAAACATTGCATATTTCATTAGTTTTGCATTAATAATCATTCAATTTCATCACTTAGCTGCATTTAGTCATAATTCCATTATACATTCCTTTATTTGAGTGAAACACCTCAATTTTAGTGTTCTATCTCTCTCCTTTTAGGTGAAAGGTCAAGAGAAGTATATAGAACCACAAAATTGATGGTTCAAGAAGATTCTTGCTTATGATGCATGGTTTACACCCCCTAGAGGTTGACAAATCTAGTAGGTGCTCCTCTATGAGGGAGACCTAGAGGGAGGACAGAAGGCAGGGGTAGAGGATAGGGACAAGGTGGCCAAGATGGCCAAGATGGATAGATTATGGGGGCTCCACCAATTGGTCAGTAGCCTCCACAACAACCTATGATTTAGTAGTAGTAGGTAGGCCAACAATAGGTAGTGCAGCCACCACCATTGGATGCCAAAGATATATAGATCCAATAGCTACAATAGTAGGTGCAGGTTCTCACAGGTGAGCAGGATCAAGTCTGCCAACATATTTTGGTGATTACTATTGAGCGGGACCAATCCAAACAACAGGTGGTGGCCATCACGTCAGAGAGAGACCATTCCAAGTAGTAGATTGTGGCTATGACTACCAAGAGGGATCAAGAGATCAGGTGACAACAATAGATAGAGGTGATGATAGCAGCTACCCAAGGCAAGACTATATCCGTGAGACTATACAGAGAGGCTGTGATTGAGGTAGAATATTTTATAGGATGCATTACCACTATGATGTTCCAATGCCACTCAAAAATTCTGAATATTCATAGAGGATCAATGCACGGCCCAGGGCTGAGGATCAACGAGAGAGGCAGGCTGGAGAGGGGAGTATCCATCATGGCTAGTTCGAGTGTACATAAACTTATTTATTTTTTTGCCCCATTCTTTGACATAGATATACATTCATGGGATCCTTTTTGATAGCCTCATGGATATTTTATTTATGATCTATATACATACAATGATCTAGATATTGTACCATGACATTTATTTTTGGTATATATATGATACAGATACATATTCAATATGATGTGTTCATCTTATTTCATGCTTAATATTGTATGGATGCATATGATGTGAGATGCTTCTATTTTATCATGTATGGATGCACTTTATTTTATGCTTATGTGATAGGAAATGATACATGAGATGTAATGATATGGATGGATGCAATATTATATTATTTTTCAATATCTCTTTCATGATATGTTATGCTATGATTATGTATGCAAATGTTATGGATGCATTTCTTTTTATGTATTTTCTATGCAATGATTTAAGATGCTTAAAATAACAAATCTATATTATTTGTCACAACTTAAATGATAATGATGATGCAAGATCGATGTTTTTATGATATGCTATGATTATGTGATGCATGTATGTTGATTTTTTTGTTGACTATCATGATACTAGGTTAGCGTGAAGACAATATAGAAGAAACAAGGTGATCAACCATTAATTTTGATGATTGCCTCAAAAATCCAACAAGTCTATGATCCATTGAGACTTTATTAGAGATGGTAATAAGAAATTCATGATGAGGATGAATGCATGATTATGATTCACTGAAATTTGGGGATTGGTATTTTCCATCATTCCTTATTGTTTGATATAGCACATAGAAATGATGCATCAAGGTATTGATAACCAGGATGGCGTTGTATCTAGTGTAATGGAATTTGACTCTACAAATAGATAGGATAGTTCTTTTATCACATCTTGACATATGGAAACCTCGTCAGAATGTGAGTTAGAAGCTTAGAATATATTGTACCAAAGCATATGAAATAGTCAACAACATACTCTGATTAACCTTCCTACACACAACTAAGCAAGTATGCACCAAGATTATTTTACAAGATTATCCACAAGTATAGAAAATGAAAGATAATGATCGATGCCCCATTCCTTTCTCTCTAAATATTTTTGATAGACATCATCGAGAGGTCCTCATAATGGGTCATTAAGATAAATCATAAGAAAAGATCAAAGACAGATTGTCAGTGTTATCTATATCTCTTGCTAGTTTAAGTTAGCTAAGGAGATTTTTTGATACTAATCTCCATCACAGGAAGGATACATCCTAGGACATGTTGACCAAGAAGTTGTTTGATGTTAGGATGATGATGAGCTTTATGATAAGCCATTGATATAAAATTTACTGACGCATTTACCTATGATCTAGACTTTAGATTTTAACAATTAGGTTCTCACTTTACGACTTGCGATACTTTCTTTCTATTCATTTTTCCAAAGGTTGAAGGTGACGATTGATTTATTATGGGTGAAGGTTTATTGTAGGTGAAATTGAGATGGGATGGGTGGTTTTGGATTTTTTGGAATATTTCAATGTTTTTAGTTTTAGAATGTTTTGAGGTTGCTTTTGGTCTTTTCAAAATTTTATGTGAATGTTTATGGTTTTTCAGTTATTTGAGGTTGTTTAGGGTTTTCTCTAAGATATTTGAGGTTTTTTGGGTCTTTTGAATGTTTTCTGAATGTTTATTTGTTTTCAATTTTTGAATATTTTTTTGTTTTTTGTTATCTGAATGTTTTGGTGTTTTCAAAGTTATCTGGATGTTTATGAGTTTTCAGAATATTTGGATGTTTTGGATTTTCAAAGATTTTACAAACTTTTAGGGATTTTAGAGAGTTTTCACCAAGAACCTAACATAAGGACCTATCCTAGGGCCCTTGGGGGCTAATCAAAGATAAGTCTTGCCTATGTTATACATGCAGAGACCACGTAGTTTGACTTGACTTATTAAAGATGAAGATATGAATAGTTGATGGAATGTCAGTTTATTATGACAGACTCCTAAAGGAATGAACTAGGGTGTCTTGCGGGCACATCAATGATGGCCTTGCCTACGTTCAAGCTTAGAGACAATGTAGTTTGACAGGGTACTATTTTTAGATTTTTGATGTTCAACATTTTTAGATTTTTTTATGTGTTTTGGATGTTTTGGATTTTCAAATATCTTACAAATGTTTTGGATTTTCATTGTATAGGATTTTGCAAATGTTTTTGGACTTTTTGATGAGCATTTTATGAATGTTTTTGGGAATTTTGATGAGATTTCTGATGACCTCAAGATATACAAGAACCTAATCTGATCCAGAATGAATTTCCCCCAGCATGACATAGTAGACTACCTCGATATAGGTAGGACAAGCTAACCTTTCGAATATTCCAAGTAGTACTAAAGGGGATACGATACTTCACACCATCAAGCTATGATAGAGATGCAGGTGGGTGATGGAGTGAATATGATGAATGATGAGGTGATGGATGGATGGTGATGCAAAGAATGATAGGATAATGATCCAAAGAATAGATGGAGGTTATTTTATTTTTGTGAGGTTCATGTTTGCAATTTTTTACCAAGGCACTTGCCCAAAGCACCACCGAAGTGGTTTTCACTAGAGGATGCTTTTTTTTCTTTACTTTTTTCAATCCTTTTTCTCATTTTTTTTTGGATTTTGATCATTTTTTGTATTTTTAGATTTATACCCTTTAAGACTTGGCATAAAAATTTTAAGATGCAAGTTATTAGTTGGCTCCTGCAAGGGTTCACCTTCAGGCATTGACAAGTGGTATTCTCTTGATCCATAGCTAGCTATGATGACAAAGGGACCCAACCAGTTAGGCTCAAACTTCCCTTTATTGTCCTGGTCTAGTAGATTATTTTGATTTTGCTTTAAGACAAGATCCCCTACCTGGAAAGACCGACATTTGATCTTCTTGTCATAACTGTGTTTCAATCAGTTTTGATATACTTGCAAGTGATTAAGGGTGTGAAGATGATGCTCATCCATGAATTATAGCTCATTCAGTCGAGAGACTATATATTCTTGATTGGTGATTGGGTTTTCTAGTGACACTCACAATGATGGGAGCTCAACCTCAATAGGAAAGATAACTTTGAATCGATAGACTAGGGAGAAAGGGATTGCACCTTTTTTTGTGCAGATACTGGTTCAATAGGCCCAAAGAGCAAGATTCAACAGAAGATTCCAGTCATAGCCAACTTCATTGATCATTTTCCTTAGGATTTTCAAAATGGTATTGTTTGTAGCCTCAGCTTGACCATTTTCTTGGGGATAATATGGGGTAGATAATTGGTGTTGGATATTAAACCTTTGGCATAACTCTTTCACATCATGATTCTTAAAGGGGGTTCCATTGTCTGAGATGAGGGTTTGTGGAACACCGTAATGACATATTAGGTTGTTTAGGAAAAATTTAGAAATTTTCTTCCCCATTATGTAGGTCATAGGAATGGCTTCAACCCACTTAGTAAAGTACTTAGTGGTTGTTATGATAAACTTGTGGCCATTAGATGAGGTTGGCGTGATTTTTCTTATAAGGTCAAGCCCCCACTGCGAGAAAGGATATGGTGTAATCATTGGTTGCAACTCTTGAGCTAGGGCATGAATCAAATCCCCATGTTGTTGACACTGGACTCATTTATGCACATAGTAATGATCTTCTCTTTCCATGGTTGGCCAATAGTACCCTATCCTCAATAGTTTCTTAGCTAAAGTCATACCACTAGAATGGGAACCACATATGCCATTGTGTACCTCTATTAAATCGGTCAAGGCTTTCTCTTGGTTAATACATCATAGCAATGTTTCTTTGATGCTTCAATAGTATAGGGTATCACCTAAGGTCACGAATCAAGATGCCTTTTTAACAAAGGTATTTTTAAGGTTTGAGGTGATCTCAAATGGGAGGGTTCCTCTACTTAGGTAGATGAATATTTCATGATACCATAGGGATCCAAGACCAACAATTGATCCTCTACTATTGTACCATTATCCTTAGACATATGATTAGGTCTTTGTACTCATCAATGTTGTTAGTGCATGGAAATGATAGCCTAGATGATTTTTGAATGCAATCACCTTGAGGGGTGATGAAAATAATACCTACTCTAGATCCATGTTGGGTGAATGATCCATCAAAGTACATCTTCCACTAATTTGTGAGATTGATAAGGAACACTAATTCATTAGGGAACTCAAATATCAAGGGGTTCTTTGCATAGATGGGTGCCTCTGCCAGTTGGTCTGTGATCACATGTCTTTTGATTTCCTTGAATTCTGCATACTCTATGTTGAACTCCATTAAGATCATCACCCATTTGGCCATTCGTCCTGTGAGAGTTGATTTGGATAACATGTATTTCAATGGGTCAATATTTGCAATGAGCTTGATTTGATGTGACAACATGTAGTGTCTAAATTTTTTTGAAGAAAAATCTACTACTAAGCATGCTTTCACAATGGGTGAATAATTCATTTCATAGCCTACAAAAGTCCTAATAATGTAGTAGACAACCCTTTCCTTTCCATTTTCATCATGTTGTGCCAAAAGGGATCCTAGTGTTGCTAACATTGTTGGGATATATAGGATCAATGGTTTGTTTGGTATTGGTGGCATGAGTATTGGAGGTGTCAGTAGATAGTCTTTGATCTGCTGGAAAGATTTATCACATTTATCATCCCACTTGTAAGTTATTCCCTTATGGAGGAGATGTGAAAAGGGGTGTATCTTGTCTGATAGTTGTGCTATGAACCTTCTAATGGACTACAATGTTCCTTGTAACCCTCTCATCTACTTTAGTGTTTGTGGTGGTTCTATGTCGATGATGTATTTTACCTTTTCTTGATTAATTTCTATCCCTCTTTATGAGACAATAAAGCCAAGTTTCCCTGATGTAACCCCAAAGACACTTTTTAGATTCAGTCGTACTTTATATTCTTCTATCCTATCAAAGAGGGGTCCTAAGACTTGTATGTGCCCACTTCTTTTCTTTGATTTTTCCAAAATATTATCCACATAATCTTCAACTATTTTTTAGATCATGTCATGGAAGATGAGGGTCACTTCTCTTTGATAGGTTTCTCTTGCATTCTTTAACCTAAGTGGAATTACGTTCCAACATTAGGTTCGCCATGGACAAATGAATGTAGTTTTGTGTTGATCTTCCTTGGCGATCATGATCTAATTATAGCCTGAAAAAAAATCCATGAGTGATAGCATTTCATTCCCAGCTGTTAAGTCCACAATGAGATCGATGCTAGGAAGAGGGAAATCATCGTTTGGGCATGCTTTTTTTAAGTCTCTAAAATCTATGTAGATTATGATGCCCCAAGTGGGTTGAGACTGATGCGAAGTTTGAAACCCACTCAAGATAATCTATCAGTTGCATGAATCCAACATCAAGAAGCTTTTATAACTCTAGTTTCACAAATAGTTCTATCTAAGGATGCATCTTTCATATTTTTTGCTTGACTGGCTTAGCTTCAGGATAAACTGCTAAGTGATGCACAACCACTTTTGGGTCAAGGCCTAGCATATCTATGTATGACCATGCAAATTTATCTCTTTTCTCTTTTAGGAATGTTACTAGGTTCTTTTGTTCTTCATCCAATAGGGATTCGACATAAAAAGTGATCTTAGATGCTTCTTCGGTACCCACATTAACTGGTGTGGCCTTTTCTACAAGCATTGCTTATTTTTCTAGATGCATTGCACTAAGGGGTAGATTGAATCCCTCATCCTTGGGAAACTCAGAGAGGTTTTCACCATTGGATGCATCCTTTGTTTTTACTATTTTAGGATCAAAGAGTGCCACCATGTGGTTTTTGCTCAAGGATCTTCATGCTAGTTGTATTTCATTAATTTTGTGACTGAAGGATTCAATTGTCTCCCTATAGTATGCCCTTGTGTCAAGATCTATGTCAAAACCTACTTTTTGATCTACCCATTGTAATTTTCCATAGAGTCCCATTAATTTTGAGATGACTTCATTATTTTCGAATAAATCAAGAATTGGTGGTCCTTGTTGGTCCATGTCAATGAGTTGTGGATAGACTAGGCATATTTTAGTTAGTTGATGGCTTGGAGCAAAGGATGTAATGAATATCATGAAGAGGGATTTGTTCTCAAATATGTTAGCAACATCAAGAGGGAATTCATCTAAGGTTGTATCACGCAATTTACATAACCAAGAAGAAGCCTTGGTTTGTTTAGTGGAAGTACCTTTTCCAATAAGGGTGACCTTGCTAGTAGTACAACCTAGACCAAGATTATTTAGTTGTTTCTAGGGAACAATGGGTTCTAGTAAACCATTATCATTTTTTCCTAGCTTCTTGTTCTTGTTATATCCCATTCCCTTCATGAGCTGCAAACCTTTTTTATCATCGTCCATGTGAAGAGTGGGGACAAGTTGTTCATCTTGATAGAGGAGTTTAGAGGTATCATCCTCATTGACATCTTCTTGGTTCAAATCCCCCCACTTGGTGAAGGTAGTAGCTACCATCTTGATCATTTCAAGCTCTTTGTTGCTAGACGTGAGTTTCCCATGAGATTGAGGAGTAATAGGTAACTCTCCTAAGACAAAGGTGTTCTTCATTAGCTTGTAGTTCCCACAACCATCATCCTGGACTATTTCCTTGATATTTGGAATGTTCTGCACAATAGTTTTTTTTTTCATTTCTGAGGTAGATGCAATAAATGATGGGTCAACAAATGAGGTAGAAGGTGTAGGCCCTTTTTCATTCTTGGGTATTTGGGGTATCTTATAGAACTTGGCTTCAATACTCTTGCAATAGTAAAAAGGCTCGGGATCTCCATGGATAGTAATCTCTCTGCCCTCAAAAGGAAACTTTATACATTGCTAATAGGTCGAAGCTATAGCTTTTAGGGCATGGATCCATGGTCATCCAAGCAAGATATTATAGGGAAGATCAAGGTCTACTACTTGGCATGTAGTTTCTACAATGAGAGGCCCCACTTGGATGGGTAGTGCAATGATTCCTTGTGGTACCCATTCTCGGTCATCATATGCTCTGATGGTGGTACTCTTGGCTTTCTCAATGGTATCCTCTAAATATCCCAGATTTTTTATCAACTGAGGGATGAAAATGTTCAAACCAACACCTCCATCTACTAAGACTCTTTTGACCTTATTCTTATGAATGATAAACTCAAGGTGTAGAGCATGGTTATGAGATGTTGTTACAATAGGTCTTGTTCAGAGAAGGTGAGAAGATGATTAGCAATATTCCCTACCATAGCTTGAAAATAATTGGTATCAATATCCTCAATGATGGATGACTCAGACAAAGCTTTCTCCAAGATTTCTCTATGTGTGGGGGATAACCTTAATAGCTCTAAGATTGATATCTATGCAAGGGTCTTTTTAAGCTGCTCTAAGAGATTGTACTTGTTGGTACTTGTTGTTGGTTGAGTAGGTTGTGCCCTAGATTGGGGTGGGACTCCTTGAATGGTAATTTTTCCCCATTGTGTGGTGACTCCACATTCTACACTAGTTCCTTTGATGGTGACAACATTGATGACGCTAATGTAAGAAGCAACGAAATTGGAATAGGTATGATATACGTTTGTGTAATCCTTAGCCTTTTTGTTGTTGTTCGATTTATTATGATTTGGCATAGGGTCATTGTATATCTTAAGATATTGATTCCCAAATGGTACTTCAATAGATATGGTGTCATTATCTATGAGGTCTTGGATGATATTTTTGAGCCTCATGCAGTTTGTTGTTTTGTGTCCTTTGATTTTGTGGAAGTCACAAAGATCATTGTCATTGTACCAATATGGTTTCTCTTGTGTTTCTTGGTAATTTTCAAAGTTGGGAAGTGTTATGATATTTGAGTCTACTAACTTCTTCATGATGGTTTTGATTGGTTCAAATATTTTTGAGTACTTGCATTTACGATAACTTTGTTCTTGTTGGTGGTCTAGCTTTGTTGCATGTCAGTGTTGTTGATCTGATTTTTCTGAGGAGGTGTTGTTTATTGCATTGTCAGTTAGATGTTAGCAACTTGATTGTTGTTTGGTCTAGGAGCAGTTAGGACTACCTTAGCATCCACCATGCCATCATTTTTTACATTCTTGTTCTTAGCCCATACATGAGGCTTTCCATTTGAACTAGTTGATGGGAAATTTTCTTTGTAAGCTTGAGTATTTCCCTGTGAGATTAGAGCTCTCTCGATGTTAAGGGCTCTAGGGACAAGCTCATCATAAGATGTGATGCACTACATTTTCAAGTAGAAACTTAGATTTGGGTCTAGATTTTCTATTATGATTCCCACTTGTTTTTCATTGGGAATAGGCCACTTTCTCTTACTAGCTCTCTATCTCCACCATTGTAAGAAATTAGCAAAGTATTCTCTGTTGTTTTGTTTGAGAGTGTACAATTCTTCTAGACTTACATTCATGTCAAAATTAAAGGGGAAGTGATCAATGAATTTATCAATAATTTATTGGAAAGTTTTGATGCTAGGAGGTAGATGAGAAAACCAATCCATAGCAGGACATGTTAAAATTTGATGGATGAGACACATTAAATAAGAATCATTGTACATCACCTCCATACACATGACGTTAAATTATTTGACATGGTCCATAGGACTTCCTCTCCCTTTGTATTTGTCGAAGTTGGGAATTTCAAAGCCAGGAGGGAAAGCTACCATTGCGATATTTTAATCAAATAGATAGGGACATAGATTATGTGTATGGGGCTTCTTTATCTTGCCCATTTGAAGATCCTGCATTTCTTGTGATAGTGCTTTAAATTGTGATGCTAGATCATCTTGTGGGTTTGGTGGAGGAACATATGATGGGATGAAAGATGAGTTGTATGTAGTATTTTGATATGATAATGTGTTAAATGGGGTGTATGGTGGTATAAGATTCTGTGAGGGTGATTGTGGTGTTGATGTATATGTTCCCAAGGTGTTTGTATTGATGGTGTTATGTTGAGGGTTATAGTAGGAACCTTGTTGTTGCACGATCAATTGTTGTTGTTGGACATACTACTAAGCTTGTTGGGTTGCTAGGGATACTTCTTGTTGTTGTGCTACTAAGGTGTCTTGTTGAGCTTGTTGCTTTTGTTGTGTTGCTAAGGCTGCTTGATGAGCTTGATGTTGTTGTTGTGCTAAGGTTGCTTGTTGAGCTTGATGATGTTTTTGTGCTAAGGCTGCTTGTTGAGGTTGGTGTTTCTATTGTTGTTGTGATGCTTGTTGTGCTGCTAAGGTTGCTTCTTCTTGTTATTTTTCCTGGGCTACTAGGGTTGATTACTATTGTTGTTTTTGTTGGATGGCTTGTTGTGCTTGCTGTAAAACTAGGGCATATGCTTGCAATGTAGGATCAACTGGCTATTGGGATATCTGAGATGGATTGTAAGTGGTGATATTTTGAGTGGGTAACAAATTTCTGATGAGGTGTGAAGGGTTCCCTTGGTTTAACATCCCTTGTAAGATGGTAGATGGAGGTGGAGGAATGCAATTTTGAGGTCCAAATTGATTTTGCATGATAAAGGGGACTGTGGGAAGTGATGAGGATGATGCAATTAGATTTTGCAATGGTAATGACACATTAGGACCTTGAGTCCATGGTTTAAAAAAATTCCCTTGTCCCATGCCTTGGGTAATTCCTTGTGCTAGAGATGTAAACAAGGAATTACCTAGGTTGATGGGATTTGAGACCAAGGGTTTATTTTGAGATAGACGGTAATAGATGGGATGGATGTGCTTTGTGAAACCAATGGTATGGATGAACCAATTGGAGGATTAGATAGAGATGTATCAGAATCATGGAAAATCCAATTATTATTAAGTGGGTTAGCACAATAACAATAAAATTCCTATGAAGTAACAAAGTACAAAGGAAGTAATATGAAAACAAAAGGAACAATGTTACCCTAGGTCTTCATCTTCCATGCTTCACCTTTGTTACACCTCCTAGCTTGCTGTAAATAGAGATGCCCTCAGATTTCAAATGAGCAACTATGACTAATGACAAAGCCCTAAGCAAGTTTTGAAGGATTTTACTAAAAGAAATGACTTGACAATAGACTAGAATGACAATGACTGCAAATGACAATGACCATGAGTTGACAGAAAATGAGCATGAGATGGAGAGAAAGATCAAGAGAGAGAGAGAGAGAGAGAGAGAGAGAGCCAGAGACCAAGAGGGGGCCAAATGAGAACAAAATTGCCATTTTATAAAAACTGCAATTTTGAATGTGTGGCCAGGATGAGAAGATGATAAAAACCCTAGGATCAATGATCAAGATTGAATGTTGTAGTGCATTAGGGTTAGGTCAAAATTAGGGCAAACGATAAGGATGAAGGGCTAAGATTGAATTATAAGATAATTCAATCAAGGGTTGAAATTAAATGAGATGTCAAAAGATAAGATTTAATTTGGAAGATAAGACTGGCACAGACAAAGAGGTTGCTGGAGAAATTAAATAACAAAATCGTATTTATTCCGTGGACTAGGTAAATAATTAGCACAAAAGATATTATCAATTATGGAGGAATGTGATAAAGAGAAATCATTTTGAATTAAATAATGATTTAATTCAAATTAAGAGAATGGACCAAATTAACAAATAAAATTTATTTAATTATAGTGAAGAGGGTTAATGAATAATTAAAATAATTAAATAATTATTTAATTATAGTGGATAGGTGGATAAAAAATTAAACAACAAGAATCTATTTAATTTTGTGTTAAAGGGGACTTAATTATGACGTAATTAAATAAATAAAATTTATTTAATTAATCAGTGTGGAGGAATAAAGATAAATGAATTAATTAAATAATTAAAATTATTTAATTAATAGAAGAATTATGATTTTAGAAATAATTAAATAATTAAAAATTATTTAATTATTAAGAATGAAAGGGGCAATGTTGAATAATCAAGAGTTGCAAGCCTAGACAATTTTATGTGTCTACATTTTTCCTCTTTAAGTCATAATGTGGGTATTGTCGCATTGTGAAGAAAAGAAAATAAGCCAAAAGAATGCCCTGCAAAATAAGATGAGGAAGAATGACGAGGAGGGTTACGGTATGCCCCCTCGAGAGGACAGATGGGTTCGAAGAACATGGGTGTGCTCTCGAAATTGGTTAGGAGACTAGAATATGAAGAGACGAAGAAATGTTAGTGCAAAAGATATGGATGATGATATGGATGCAATGCCTATATGAGACGAGTGAGAGAAGATGACACGACTAAAGAAGATGCATGTTAGTTCCTAGACCAAATCCTTCAAAACATTGCCATAGGACTTTAATATGTATTGCTCTTAATCATCATTGGGCAGTAAAAATGCACAAATGGATAACAAACACCATGATATGACATAGACCAAGGTGTGCAAGGTCATCCACTTGAAAAACAGACAGTCACAGACAAGGAATGTCCTAACTCATACTAAGGGCGAAGTTGCCCCAGTCTTTTTGTCAAGACAATCCATAGACAACAGTCAAAGAAAATAAAATAGGCCAGGAGACGTCATCGCACCTCTAAATCCTTCATGGGACATCCTCAAGGTAGCTAGTAACATGACCAAAAGACAAGATAGTAAAAATATAAGACAAAATAGCCAAAATAGTCAAAAGATAAGACAAGAGAGACCAAAAAGATTAACAGCCATTTTATTTTGTTTGCCAATGTTTGTTTGCCAAAGATTGAATTTTGTTTGATTTGGATGCTTTGACAGCTTTTGTAGCGTGGCTAATTTGACGGGGTGTTGATGGTTTGACGGGCCTATTGTCGTTAGCGATTGCCATCCTGAAAAAGGCAAAGGACATTTTGACGAGGTCTAACTCCAAGAAGGACACATCTTGAAGAGGACCAAAGAGTGACGAGATTGACATTGTTTTGACTAATGTGTTTTGGCAAGTTGATTGATGTTGACTGTATGATTGATTGGACTATGCTGTCTAATTTTGACCAATTTTGACATTGACATTTCAAATGACTGTCTTGTGTTCGAGTTTGACTATCTGAATTATTTGACCGATGTGATGATTGTGACAAATGCCATGATTTTATTTTGACCAACCTAAAAGGACTGGCCTAATGTCTCAGGGACTCATCGACTGATGGCCTTGCCTACGTAGCAAATGCGCAGAGACAACGTAGTTCGACAATGACATGGACTGATTGACATGACTGACTTTGACTCCATGTGATTGACTTTGACATTGATTTGGATGTTTTTGTGTTTTTCTCTAGACATTTTATGATTTTTAGGTCTTTTTTCAGGACATTTTATGATGTTTTTGTCTTTTTTCAGGACATTTTATGATGTTTTTTGTCTTTTTGTCATTTTATGATTTTTTTTGGATTTTTGATATTTTTGAGGTGTCAATGGATGAAAATTTGGGTAGCCTTTGTGCTAGATACCAATGACAAGGGGAAAACCAAGTCTAGGTGCAAGGAGATAAATGGGATTAATGGATGAAATGGATGTATGAATAAGAGAGCAAGGATGTGATCTCCAAAGACTATGTCGCATAGGAATGACATGCCTCATTCTAGGTACAAGACTTAGGATTTTTCATTACAAAGCTTATGACAATAGGATAATGATATGATTGGTTTAGATAGGATGAGGTATGTCAAGAGATACCCAAAAAACATGTTTCAACATTTTGTCCCTATATCTTCATCAAGATCAAAAGGAGAAGAGTGGATAAGTGGACCCAATATGATAGGTAGGTATGATGGCTAAAGATGGTAGGTAGGATGGAAATGATATGACATAAAAATAATAGGTTGGATAGATAAGACATTGTGCCCCCAAGTGTAAGTGACATAGAAGATCAAACTACACATGATGCCTGTTTGCCAGGTTTTCATCATGGTACTTATCCAAGGCGCCTGTTTACCAGGTTTTCACCATTGGACGAAGGGATTTCTCTTTACTTTACTTTTTTTTTTTGACTTTTTGACTTTTTGACTTTTGGATAGGAGGGACTCAAGTGTCTAGTTGCATGAAAGGTGATAGTCCCACTAGAAATGGATATCATTGCATGGACCATGTCAAATGTCATTATGCTCATAGATGTTGGTAAGGGATGACAAGAAATGGAGATAGAGTAGGTAGATGATGGATTATGGTGTGTATTATGGAGGATTATGTAGGGAAGATATAGGACTTATATGGGAATTATGCAAAAGATGAATGGGGAGGCTTAGCCAAAAGCATGGACCATAGGAAGGTGGTGGGGAAGATATGTAGGATAGTGGATGGGGGGTGACAAGATGGAGGTATAAGGGCTTGTTGTGAAATGGAAGGGAACCATGACCAATGGTTGCACACATTGTGATAAACGTTGAAGCTTTTGATGTGGATGAGGTGTAGAAAGCAATGGAGATGTTTGCTTAGGAGATGGGTGATGAAGTGTTTTAGGTACCCACATAGACTTAGTATTTTTATGGATTTTATTTGTCTTGTGGGATTTTT
>VDFB02044383.1:0-28296 GCA_007258455.2 Sequoia sempervirens | reverse complement strand
TTGCATGATATAGGCTTGAATCTCAGCATCTTTAACTTCCACTTCTGCTAGCACTGTCTCGTGTATGACATTACATACCTTGACCCTTTTAATTGAGGACCATTTATAGCTACTTGCCCTCTTACAGTCTTTTGTGCACCTATTTCAATATCCAATGTGCCTGCTGTGCTTGCAATTTCTGTCCATCACACATTTTTTGAACATGGGGAGAACAAAAATTGTGTCAGTTTTCTTTGTTATTTTTATTTGGTAATGACTTCAATCTTCCAAGTTTGATGAAGAATCTCTCCAAAGTCTCACATGTTGCATTCAACATTGGCCAAAAAATCTTGTTTGCAACTTATCTTTTTGTTGCAATTCCTAGTAGGCATGAAAATATGCAGAGCGTGTAGGTGCAAAGGACATTTATCTTTTTGGTCATTGTTTTAGTGTATCTCATTGTCAAGGTTCATGAGTTGGTTGGGAATACTACTTGATTGAGAAGTTTTATTTAATATTCCATTGAATATAGCTATTTAAAGAAAATTGCAAGTTTTTTTTGGGGGGAAAAGAAAAATTGTTGGAGTATATTTAAAAATATTTTAATTTGAGAGGATTGTTATGACATCTGAATATTGCAAATTAGGTAATTTTTGGTGTATTTAAATTCAAAAAATCAAAACAAAATTTTCAAACCTAAAACAAATTGTAATGTTAGGTATATGTGGTACATGTGGCTCATTTTAATAGGTAAAGTCGTTGTGCTTGAACTATTGCATCCAATCTCTAACATAGCTGCAATGACGTTTGAGGTCTTGACCATATAAATTGTTGGCGAAAATGAAGGATAAGTTTTTATTTTCCCATTTCACTTTGTTACCTATTTGTCTTTATCATTAGATATGAATCCTAATAGTGATTTTTTTTTAATTATATAAGTTTTTTTAAAATTGAAATTCAATTACTAAATAAAAGAGTTTGGTTTACAATATGTATCTGACCAGGATGGTCACATTAGATACATCAACACCAACCAGTTTACAAGACTAGTTCCAATATATCAAAATAAAAAAACGAAGTCTGCTAAAACATTAGATACATATCATTGCTATTATCATATCACTTTTCTTTTGTACAAGAATTTATTTCTAAGTAGGTGTCGATGATAGGGTGAATCCTTTTCAGATGTTGTCTAAGTGTAATGTACCACTTTTCTCTCATGTGCTTTTGAAGTGCTTTCACATATTGACAGGGATACTGAAAGGATAAGCTTCTTCCATGTACTGACGGGTATATATAAGAAGGGCAAGCATATTGAGATGTTTGGTTAATTGTTATGGTGCTGAATTCATGTCAAAGGTTTTTGAAGAATATCTCAAGAAAATGGGAATAAGCATTATCTCACACTCCCTCACACTTCTCAACAAAATGGAGTATTTGTGAGGATGAACAAAACTATGATGAATATGATTTGGGCAATTTTGTATTTTAAAGGAGTAAAACTACATTTTTGGGCAAAAGCAACTCAAACAATAGTTTATCTTTGCAACAAGTCACCTTCAACAACTCTTCAAATGGCGACTTCATATAAAATTTGGTGTGTTCATCTATCATTAATGCAACATCTTCAGATTTTCAGATCAACATCCTATGTAATAATTCCCTGGGAGAAAAGGAACAAGTTGGATCTCAAGAGTAAAAAATGCATCCTTTTGGGATATTCAAAATCCTCAATGGCCTATAGACTGTTTGATGAGAAAACAAGAAATTTTTTATTGAAAGATGTTTTCTTTGAAACCACAACATACACAACTAGCATGGATTGACAATTGACTCAACTTGAGAAATTTACAAAATTTGATGTTTTCAAGGAGAATTATATGGAGATTGCAAACATTAAGGGTGGAAATATAGTTTGGAATTTCTTGAATCTGTTTTGTCTCTAGTAATTGAAAAAGAGACTACCTTTGAGGAAGAAATTGAAACTTCATTAGAAGATGAGAACATGTTTCTGAAGCAACAACTAGAAGATGAAGGAGCTTCAAATCAATAAAATAAGGCACTAATTTGTTTGCAAGAAACATAGAAAAAGATGCCAAAATGGGCCACATAGACATTGAAAGATAGACTTGATGAAATTGGGAAAACAAGCACTAAAAGTGCATATAGAGCTATACAACAAGGAGAAAATTCCTTAGAAGAGATTCAAGATAAGCTAGCAAAAATTAGCTTGGGATGACATTCAAAAGAAGAAACCAATATTGCTTTTGATTCAAAAACAACTTCCTTAGAACAAGCAGAAAAACAATGAAAATTTAATATGATGCCTTGGTCAAGAATGGAACATGGGAGTTGGTTGATCCTCAACTCAATTATAAATCCATTGGTTGTAAGTGGGTCTTTTGAAGCAAATATAATGTAGATGGCTCACTTGGCAAACACAAAACAAGGCTTGTTGCAAAGCAAGATGCTAAAAAAAAGGGATAGATTATGAGACATTTGCATCGATGCATCGATAGTGTTGGTGTAACAACTAACACCTTTGGAGTGCAAGTTGGTACGGACAGCTATGCACACTACGCAATGAGTGCTCTTCAAATTAGGAGGGGAAGCTCCCTCATTATGCTTGACAAAAGTGCTTGAAAAGGGAAATAAACTAAACTATATCCTGTCTTTTTGTCTCAGTTGTAAGAGGCACAAGGTTTAAGAAAAACTCTATACGTTGTAGCTAAGTATTTTTCTGGTTTCGCAAGACTTAACTACAACACACAAAACTAAGTAACTTTAAACTATCCAATCCCCTCAAGAATTCAGAGCATGAGGAAACAGAGCGGGAATGATTATCTGACAATAAACCGAGTACAGACTCACAACGTGAAGGCAAGGTGGCACGACTATCTGCTTGTCTGAATAGGCTTATTATTCACACACATCGCACGATAAACAAGTACAGATTCTCAACTTGAAGGCAAGGTGGCACATCTATCAACTCAATCTGAACAAGTTTATTGAACACAAAACATGAAGGATAGCCAACTCGGACAGCAAATTGCATAGGCAAGACACGCATACAATCTACGATCAAACTAGCCACTATAGCTAACTAAAGCAAGAATTCACCATCATAATTCCATGAAACCCAAGTGGCATAACAATTCATCATAATAGTAAATACTCATGAACAGATACAGAACGAGCAATATTACAGGCAAGGTAGGCACAACATATATTTATCTCTCGTGCAAAAGTTCGTGATCAGATACAAAATAACAATAATATAGGCAAGGTGGGCACAACATGTATGCTATCATGCAAAAGTTATGTACAAATGAGCAAAAACTCTTATTTATAGACATCGAAAGGTGTAGGGAACCCTAAAATCACCTTGAGTCAATTCATGCCTCTTGCAATGCTGAAAGATTTATTGCTAAACCCTCACTGCAAAATCATAAAGCTAACTAGAAAGTTACCATCAGCTAAACTAAAACTTTAATCTATGGGACAACAAAAGTACGCCCTTATTGAGCGCCAGTGTTAATCGGAATATCACCGCTAACGAAAACCCTAAAACAACCCAAGTGAATACATATCCCATAATTAGACATATGAGATGAGACAATGAAGTTAACTTGAAAAGGCAAACACCAAGTTTAACTCCCTATGCAATGTCTATCCTCTGAGAGGTGGAACTGAAGCTCATCGCCGCGGGATCTCGGCAAACCAATCCCTCAACGAGATTAACCGCATCACCTGTCAATATACTGGCCGGTATGCTATGTCTGTGCAACATGTCCTCACCAGCTGTGACCTGAGACTAAAGTTCATCTTTGCTCCTGGTTGCTTCATCGAACAATGCTGACATGACTGTAAGTTGATTAATCTTACAACCAACGATCTCCCCACTGAAAATAGTATGAATGAGTGCTTGGAGCTCTGACTGTACATCAGTAAGCTCAACATATGCACCACCCTCAATTTGATACTGGCATGGTAAGCGAGACACTAAGGTTCTCACAAACCGGAGTGCACTAGTAATGTGCTCTCTACTCTCAGCCAACTCTAATGCCATAGTTTCCTCTATCTTTGCCTTGAAAACCAACTGTGTTTTCCAAGAGTAGATAGCCTCTTTATCCTTTGCATCTGTGACTGATTCATATGCCACACTTAGGTGAGCAATCATAATCTCGCCCCGAGGTCTGCTAATCGCCATGTCTCGCTCCTCATCTTGAAGACTTAGATGGAGCTCTCATGCATTGTACCGCAACTAATATAGTTCTGTAAGCATAGAACAACCTCTAGCAACGAACTCTTCCTCCTATTCCTCCAAACGCTTGCCATATGCAACCAAATGATTAAGCTGGCCTTGTTCTGCTGGTGGCTCAAGCATCAGTGGGAGTGTGCCGGTAACGTCTGACCTGTGTACAAGGCTAGAAATGTACTGACGAAGTTGTCTATTTTCAGCCTTGAGGGCTGCCTTGTCTTCTCCATCCTTCAACATTCTATCCCTGGCATTGTCTGTAGCAACCTATAGGAGATCAATCTGAGTCTAGCGTGTGCTACGACCAAGGTTGACTGTAATAACCTTGAAGTCCTGAGATTCCAACTCATCCAAGCTCTTCCCCTCTAGAGGTATGGCAGTCTCGACGATGATCTCCATATCAGCATTCCTCTCTATGTGGACCATGTTCTTGATCCTCTTGTCTGGCGCATCTTGGTAAACATGATCGAAGTCTGAATGATTAAGGACATAGGATGGCTGCCTCCTCTTCCTTCCCAACTGAGATTCAATCCAAGATTGGTCTCGACTAATGCCACTGGAAGGGTCTGTACTAGCAATAGGAGGCTCTGACAAAAGTGAATATGTAGAGGAGCTGTTGCGAGATGGGGAGTCTAAATCCAATTCGATATGAATCAGGATTGGTGACTTCTTTGGAACTGGTGTAGGAACTTGAGGTTGAACCTCAGGCACTGGCAGACTCTGAACTGGCTCTGTGACAGGATGTCTGACAGGCTTCGTGTGTGTATTAATGGCAAGCGCCTTCCCTTTTGAATTGTTTGGCACTTGAATTTTCTTGGGAGGGTTACTCCTCTTCTTCTGTTTGTGTTTTGACGAGGATGGTAGCGAAGAATCCACCATTGGTGGCTCTGCTCTAGGCACATTTACCCTCCTGGTCTTCTTGCTGTCGAGGTAAAGTATACTGTTTTCTTTGGATAACTTTAATCTCTCCTTACCACATCACTCTTTGGTAAAACCTGAATCAACGCTAGCAAAATGTCAGGTCAATCCTTCTGTTCTCCTCAAAACTAAAGACCCTCCTCATCACTGAATAAACCTCCTGACCGCCAAGAAAACGGAAATCTGTGAGAGAGAAGCGGCCGTAGCTGCATTTGCGGACCTCGAAGTTATCCATGCAATTTTCCCAATAGTCTTCCATAGAAGGCTTATGATATGCACGACCACCGAGGCATGCTGTGTAATGACCCCAAGGATCATAGGCATGTACCTCAACAAGATACTTGAGATGATACCTCTCTAGCTCCTGTCCTGCAGCTTTGGCATCGACTGCCGTTTTGCACTAATATATTCCAAACTGAAAGGGAAAATTGGTAGCTGGATTATGCTTGCAGCGCAAATGACGATGAACATCATGTAACTACCTCAGGAACTCCATAAACACTGTTCTATCCGAAGGATAGTGTGGAAGCATGGCTGGATTTCTTGTAAATCCATATACTCGGATATAGGTGTATGTCGGGAATTGAATGAACCAGTCCGCCCAACCATCCATCGTTGCTCTAGCAATTGTCGAGATACGAACGTGCAACTCCCGATCCAAATTTCTCACTGTATAAGTCAGGAAAGCCTCATGAACACGCTTGAAGTGACATTTAGCCTTAGTGAATTCAAGCTGATCATAATAGTGATAGACTTTTTGAACATTGAGAATGCCAACGATGTTTAACCCTCGGAACTAACCTTGGTAAGCGATCAAGTACATGAGGTAAGAACACGTGAAACTCGTGGGCAACTAGGAAATCAATGATTTGCTTGTGGATAATGTTGTTGATGAAGGATGCCTAGTCATAATGCTTCTACCCAGATATGATGCGACCAATGATGTAATACATCCAGGGCTGGAAAACATTTGCATGTGAATGACCTGAGACACGAT
The DNA here is from genome assembly GCA_007258455.2 of Sequoia sempervirens. NCBI lineage: Eukaryota > Viridiplantae > Streptophyta > Pinopsida > Cupressales > Cupressaceae > Sequoia > Sequoia sempervirens. The sequence goes on along the minus strand of VDFB02044383.1, from coordinate 22,144 downwards.
TCAAGAGTGTGATTAGAATCGCATGCTCATCCTTGTACTCACCATGACCCACATTGTTTGGAAATTTGTTCTTCACTTGCTTCAACCATTGTTTTACCATCTTGTTTTGGCACTTGTCTACATCAGCGTTGAATGCATGCTCACACTGCTCCATAGAAATGACCAGACTGTTCGGGTGCTGAGGAATACCAAAACATCTTTCAACGTCCAGAGGCTTGAGACTGCAATGACTCGTCCATCTACTGACACTATCTCACGAGTAGTAGAGTTGTAATGCTTAATACAAGACATCACGAACTCAACACAATGAGCGGAGATAGGTATGGAAGCGGCCTCAAGTAACTCAGACTGCTGAATGTTCTGAATAATTGAATCTCTAATCTTGACTGGATATAAGACTGCCTTTGGCAGCATCTTGTGGAGATTCATCTCAACTGTCTCGATGAAGTCATGAGTTAGGACTGATTTGGTCCTGTATTCGAGTTGAGTGTACTGTATTTTGAAAAACTCGCTCATTGACTGTGATCTCGACTATGTTCTGACAAGATTTCTGGAAAGCTAAAAATACCCTGCTGAGGCTAAAAATAGCCTATCAAAGAGTTATTTTCGGCAAAAAATCCAAGATATGTGTTTTGTCTAGAAAAAAATTCTAAGACAACCTAGAACGTCAGAAATGCGAAAATCTAACTTCTACTCGACCATGCAAGGAATTCTCAGTTGAGAAAATTAGAAACTCGAGAACTGATGCTCTGGAGTTAAAAATTCCTAAAAATTCAAGCACATGGATTTAACTCAAGGAAGCTATGTAGAAACGATCCAAATGAATGAATTTTTCAAATTTTGCCAATTTCAGGAACAAGCGAATTGAAATCTGAGAGAATTTGGAGAATTTGAGAGGAGAAAAGACTTTTTTTAGTGTCTTTCTTTGTCAAAATCGCCAATTGTTTCTCAAATTTATTGATGATCTATGAACTTGAACCTGCAAAAACAATTGTTTGATGAAATCGCCACTGAAAACTAATATAATCGCCCAATCTCTAGAGAAAAACGCCTTTTCCTTGAAGAAATATGAATTTCTTGAGCTGGATGATGAATTAAATGATAGGCGCCATGTTTAAATAGAGTAAATTCGCACCATAAGGCTGACTGCAAGATTTAAAACCCTTGATTGAAATAGAATATTTCTGATTGGACCCCCTCCAGTTACACTGACATTGACTTGGAGTTCGGAATGTAATAACATGCATTTTGAAATCCCAGCACAAAGAGGCGACAATTTGAGAAAATTGCCATTTAATGCTTTGATATGCAAAATAAATATTTAATATTATTTTATTCAGTTGAAAAACCACGTTAGGCTCTTGGACTCATCTGGCGAACTTCACGGATCTCAAAAAGTCCTCATTTGTCCTCATAGGCGTCCATTTGCTCAAAATATGACGTTTTTTACTAACTCCCTACTTTGTAGCTTATTGCAAAGTTACAACTGACCATATTCAACACTAATTTCCGGGTGACCGGATGATGCTGAGACTGAGTGGGAATATTCATCGCGAAGCCTGCAGATCGAGGATCAAATGTCTGCTGGGAGTCATCGCTGCAAAATCCATCATTTAACACCTCAAAAAATTAGGCGCCTTTGATTAAATTAATTTTACGACAACAGACAACTATTTCTCCATTCTGCCATCTGACGCTTCAAATGGCTGCTGATGATGAACGGTGAACCCTGCTGACTGGATGATAGGATCATTGCGTGACTAGAAGTATTCCGCATCCAATGACTATACGTAAGGCACTTGAAAGATGTATTAAGGATCCCAAAAGAAAGGGCGCCCCTGGCTTGAAAAGGCTCAAACACCATTTTGACAAAAGTACAACTCTCAACCAGATGTCCTACTTTGACCTTTGATATCGGGAGTTGAGGTGACCTGATTCGCACATCATCTGTCTCATCGTGTAGCTAGAAGGACCTATGAGAGATGTCTCTGGAGGCAACGAAGCAGGAAAACTGCTTCTAAGACCTCAAAGAGAGAGGCACCTTTCCCAAGATGAAATATACAACCAGGCTTAGCTATTTTTCAAGCTGTCTTCGTTTTTCAGTATTCTACAAAGACCTCACATGTACGAGCGTTTGCCAAATCTCGGAGGCTGACGGTTGGGCTCATTGGATAGCTGGAGTAATCCCTCACAAGTCCCATGAAGACTTCGAAAGCTAATAACCCCATTTGATAGGCCTAAAGGCTGGGCGCCCCTGGCCTACAGAGGTACAAACGTTACCACATTTTCCACCCTTTGATTTACGTGTTTGGTAGAATCTCTACTACAATCTCTCAGAATATCAGATTGACAGGCTGACTGGTGCGTTGCGAAACCAGACTAGAGTAGCAAAGATCTCATGAAGACCCTATCTACAAACTCATCCATCTCAGGGGTCATCTTGAAGGGTGCCCTTGGGCTACAGGGGCACAATTTTCCCATTAGAGAACTTTTCGTGATGTGAAGCCTCCTCGTAACCTCATCTTCTAACCTTAATTGTCGGAGCTTTGGATCTCAGATGTCTGCATTTGATAGTTCGTCAGATAGCCAGACTAGTCATGAAGAGATTAAATATATCAACAGGTAGGAATTCCAGAACTTAGACCTCCTTTTGGAAGGGAGCCCCTGGGCTACAGGGGCGCAGAAGCTGAAAACTGACAACCTTTTGCAAACAACAATCTCCTGTACCTCAGCTTTTGACGTCAATTACCAGAGTTGTAGACCTTAGATAACCTCGCAGGATAGCTTGACGGATAACTGGGCTAATTCTAAAGAGATTGACTGTGTTTACAAGCACATGCCACAAGATCTGGGCCTTTAAATAGAAGGGTGCCCCTGAGCTACAGGGGCGCAGATTTGCTTCTGCTTGAAAAATCTTCATAAATTTGATCACTGGAATCTTCGTCTTGATCACTAAAATTACCATGTAAAGGTATAATCTCGTCATGAAATGCTCCTCCATCATGAAATGCCTCGTTCTGAGTCCTCGATTCAAGTTCTGATTAACAGGTACTGCTCAATAGCTGCTTTTGACTAATACAACACTGACCAAAGCCCATGCTTGATATTGCCCAAAAACTGTATTTGACATCATTTATCAAGGTTTAGACTCTTTTAAGCAAAATGCCTTGATGAAGCAAAAAATTTGGTTTGGGTACAACAGATAGCAAAGTAGACTGCCATTCAGGTTTCATTGGCTTTAGTAGCACAAAATGGAAGGAACGTTCATCAAATGTACATGAAAATTATTTTTTTGAATGCAATTTACATGACTCAGCCAAAAGTTTTTGTAGTTAAAGGTTATAAACAAAAAGCATGCATGTTGGTAAAATCATTGTGTGGTTTGAAACGAGCGCTTCAAACTCTGTAATATGATCTAATGTCAACTTCATAATTTTGTTCCATGTGTATGCTGAGTGGATTATAGACTTATAGTTTGTCATTCCAAATTTGCTCCAAAATTCACCAATATACTTTTGTTGCGCGATAAAAATATTCTTAGATTTTTGAATCACTTCAATACCCAAATAGTAATGAAGATGACCCAAATATATCATTTAAAAACCTTTCATCACTTTGACTTTTGTCATGTACGTTTCATTATTTCCTATTATGAGCAGATCATTCACATATATACTAGGTATAAACTGTTTTGTCAATTACCTTGACAAAAAGAGTTGCATCTTCAAAATAAAAAACACTTGAAATCCATGCTCAAGAGGCACTCAATGATTTTTTGTACCAAGCTCTTGTGCACAACTAAGTATATACAACTCATTGGAAGTCTGAACTATGTAACCATAACTAGACCAGATTATGTAGGTGATTTTGGAGATGAGAATTCTATTTTAGGTTTCCTAATGAATCTAGGATTAGTAGTCATCACTTGGAAGTCAAAGAAGCAGTCACGGTAAGCACCTCTTCAACAGAAGAAAAATATATAGAAACTTCAAAAGCCAAGGAAATATTGTGGAGATTCTTGAGGATTTGTAAGAAAAACAGGTTTCATTTACATCACTCATTGTCAACAATACTTCTGCAATCAAAATGGAAAAAAATCTAATATTTTACAACTGAGCTAAACACATCAACACCCAATTCCATTTGATTTGACATTATGTGAAAGATGACAGTGTCAAATTGATATATTGTCCAACTACAGAGCGACAAGCTGATATCCTGACTAAAGCACTCAGAAGAGAGAAATTTGAAAGATTCAAAGGCATGCTTGGTCTCACTATAACCCTTGGAGATTAAAGGGGAGATACAATTTAATGTACATAATCCTAGGTTATAGTATAATAATATTTTATTTTCTTGTAGAATTTGAACATTCATCCTCAAGATGAACTGAATAGTCATCTGGAGATGAACTCAATGATCATACATTGCTGATAAATTTGTACATCGTATCTCATTTCAATGAATACAATTTTGGGTTTACATTTTCATTTCAAATTTATTTTTGTAGTCCAGTTTCTTGGCTTGACAATTGTGAGGGTAGAGGTAGAAGACTAACCTTCACTAAAGCTTCTAATGGTAAGTACTCAAGAGGGTCAATACAATAATGTTTTTGTTTGGTTACCTGCTTGTTTAATAACAATTAGCTGAAAATTTGAATAATTTCATAACTCTAGACTCCAGAGACATTTTTTTTCTTTCTACAAAGCTTGTATCAAGGCTTTGTTTCTCATAGTTAAAATAAGCTTCATCAATGGCCTTTGATCTCCATTCAAATAAGGTCCAATGATGTTTGGGAAAATGCAATGTTTTTTGTAGTATTAGCATTTTCTCCTTTCTACAAGGTAGCATAGACCACCTTAAATCTTTAGTCAAGTTTTTACTTTCTTAATGTGACTAAACCTTGACAGTTCAGTTTATATTATATAGCTTTATAAGGATATCCCCATGATGATTGCTATTGTGAATTTTGTCCATCAAGAGATCTTTAGGGAGGAAATTAAAATACAATAAATCTTGTTCTAGCAGTGGCTAGAAACATGTCCCACACTTGGAAACACAATCCCAATATCCACTGAAATCATTTTGAGGGTTTTTCACCCATGACTAATATCATATATACCCATTGTAGAGAAACCACAACCTCAGTATCAAAGAGCAAAGGTCATTTGGAGTCCACCACTGAAGAAGAGTAGAATGCCTTGCAAGAACAATGAGAAAGGAGATCTGATGCCTTCTCCAATATCTACACTAGTAATCTTATAGCATCAAAACATGAGCAAGACGAATGTGATGCCAATATTTCATCAGATGTCGAGCATAAATAAATTACAATTCTCAGTAAAAAATGGGACTATTTGTGCAGTTCTGCTCATGGAATTGGGAATATAAGGAAACATGGGTACAAAAATCTTAAATGCAGGTGATACACAGATGTTTCTCTACCTTTCCACAAAAATTAGACTTTTTGTCAAGGGTGAGACAAGAATGAGCATTCCCTAGGAGAAATAGAAAGGATTAACTTTCCTTTTATATGCCATCACTTGAATATATTGTATATAAAGAAATTGCTCTGCCTCTATAAAGACTTAGGCAACAATCTCTCCACTTTCTTTAGATATTCAGATCAGCGGTGCTTGGCCCTTTATCTTTGGGAGGCCATCACCTTTCGGCATGGATCTTGTGTATGTTTCTTGGGATTGTAAAGCCCCCAAGTTGATCCCCTCTTTCTCTTAGCAATTCCAAGAAACCGATAGCCCTAAACAACCTTTGTATACTGCTACTTATCTCATAGATGCGTATAGACTAGTGAGACATCTCTCATAGCTTTTGCTTCAACCTGCCCCCTAAACATCATGGTCTTTTTTCTTCCTGACGGCATGGCCCAACTTCCTCTTGTTAACATAGATCTACTCTCTAGTCATGTCCTCAGTCATTGGGGCCAAACACATATTACAAAATTTTTCACTACTACAGGGGTTGCTTTGGCCTTTGATGTCAGGTGTGATCCTAGTGGGAGTACCCCTCCTGGACCTTGAGACTCCCCGCTGAGCATTATCAGATCTTGTATCGGTTTCTTCACAGTGATTGATGATAGCACTAGCAGCTTCGCCATTTCTAGTCTAGATAATGATACTTGATGATCTTCAGTTTTCCTCTGTGGCTGTTTTTGCTCTTTGGGGTTTTTGTTCCCCTTTCTTGGCTATTTGTACCTATTCTTGACTACTTGTTTTGGTGGGCCCCTTTTGTTTTAATATTTTACTTTTGTTCTTCCCCTTTGTGGGGCCTTTCTAGGTTTCTCTTCCTAGAAATCTCTGTTGTCATATGTGGATATTAATATATTTTCTTTCTTCCATTTGAGACTAAAATGTGGTTTTCATAAATCATTGGACAGGTGCATATTTTATTGTTTTGGCAATTTACCTTTTTCTCACAGATTCTTTAATGTGGACAAATCTTGCAGGTAAAGCAGATGATAGTAGCTCTTTTGAATGAATCAGACATGAAATTGACAGATGATGTCCTTGAATCTATATTGGATAAGGTGGTACTGGAATATTCATCTCTATGGTTAAAATCAAGAAGCTTTTAAGTTCTATTACATTGCTTACCTAGTTTGCAGTCAATTTCTGTAAACTGATTTTGTTTGCTGGATTGGATTACAGACATTTTTAGATGCAGATTTTCGTCATGACGGAAAAATTGATAGAGAGGAATGGAGAGAGTTTGTCGTACGGTACCCTTCTTTGTTAAAGATTATGACTCTTCCATATTTAAGGTAAGCATTATTTCTTAACAGTATATTCCTCTCTCAATTTTCAATAGTTTTACATTCAAGGGTTCACAAGTTCTCTTGAGGCACAAAAAAGAAGGTAGTGTACATCAAATGAGAAAATTTGCAGCTATTTGCATCTAGGTACTTTTGATTTTCACAAGTTATGTTTGCAGCTTCATTGATGAGTTATGGTTTGAAGGATTGTTAGTTTTGCAGAGGTCTTTTAAAGTTATTTTGGTATGAAGTTAATTTCATTTTCAGAGTACTTTTTTCTAGTAGCGAATGCCAATTATCTTTGGCTTGAACTACTTGTAAATAAGCTATTTTCTGTTTGATTATATGCCCAAAAGATGCGGAAATTGTAATAATCTATTTAGTTTTGCATTTAATAGTAGTGCAGCTGTATATCTTGTTGGTATATCATGGCTATATCAAGAAGCTATGAATAAGTGGTTGATTTCCTGTTCTCAACAACCTTCCTCAGTTCTTTTCAAGCTGAAAGTGCAGGGACATTCTGTAAAAAGGCTTTATGAAAAAAATGTAACACCAATATAAATGAGGAATCCCATGCCCGAATTGAAAATAGTTAGAAGCAAGCTGAAACTTTTCTTTTTGTCTTTGTTTGGTTTTTCTACAGCAATTAGATTACATTTCCTTGTTTGTGTATATCTTGGGTATTACTATATATCAGTCTAGATATGAGGTTTGTATTGTAGGAACATATATCTCTATAAGATCCCTAGTACATTGGGTACAGGTCAACCGCATTCACAACTTAAGTTCTGATTTATCAGCTAAACTTAAATATTCGCAGGAATATCACTACAGCATTTCCAAGTTTTGTCTTCAACACTGAAGTGGATGATGTAGCAAACTGAGTCTCCAATTCCATTGACTGCTGAAGAAACCTTTTGGATCAAAAGAAATTCTTCAAGATGGTTGTCCATTGATTTACTTATCCAAGTTTTTTCCCACTCGAAAAATGGAAATGCTTGAATATTTGGAAGATAACGGTGACAGAAATGAAGAGAGAGTGCAGGTTTAGCTGAGAACTATACTTGGGTGGCTTTGGGTGAGAACAGATGGCAACCTGCAACGAGAATAGTGAATTTGTGATATGGGTGACTCTGTATTTATACGCGAATATACATGGATTTTATTTCAGAGTTGTTGAAGTAGAGCACTCATGTATAATGAAAAGCACATCATCTTCAAATATTTACATTGTGTAGCCTGAACTTATACCAAATAAATTCCGTTGACAGAGTATTGATATTTTTTTATGTAAATATTTTAAACCTTTTCTGGATGTATATATTCCTTTTATAAAAGCCAATTAAAATTTTAACTATAACAAGTAATAAAGGACATGGTAGCTTATTTGTTTCGGGGAATGAAAGGAAACTATTGGATTCTTAAAATTGAGTTTTACAATCGTGCATGCACGGAAAATAAGAACCAAACTTTGCTTTTAACGTCATTTAGTATAGATGAATATGTTGCAATTTTGCATAATCCTCTTCTGCAACCTATTTAAGGGAAATTACTGAGGCTAAAGGCAGTCACATTTCACAATTACATAAATCAGAGCATATAATTTATGAGGGTGACATGAGAGATGGTTAATCTTCGGGACACTATTCACCCACTTCCTAGAATTCAGCATGAAAATCTCTGCAGGATTCACGACAATAGCTGCATGGAATACAGTATAATTCCCCGGCAGAGTCATTCGGAAAGGGGTGGCTCTCTATAGTTGTCATTCAACCAATTTTCCCAAGTGTAATTCTTGGTGAGAGCTGGAGAAGCATCAGAGGGTGAAGCACTTTATCCATCTCACAGTGTGCCCCCAAACTCTTGCATGCAAATAATTTATGAAGGTGATATGGGAGATGATTAATCTTCAACATACTATAGTTGCTACATAACAATAATAAAAGATAGATTGGTGTGCTTACGCTGATACTACTGCGATCTAATTCATGGCTAGGGATTCATTTGCTATGCTAAGATTGGCTGTGGTACAAGTCATATTCATGTTACTAAATGTTCATCGAATTACGTGAGTCACTGTAATAGAACTAGTAATAGCACCTTTTAAGTGCTCATAAAAGGTCAATAGGCATCAATATTTACAGACCATTTTATAGTGATAGGAATGCTATTTGAATATTAAAAAGACAAATGCAACCATTATTGATCACACGGCATTCAAAATATTGTCAAATTATTAACAATTATTAGCAAAGCAATTCCTAACTCTCTTCTTTTCTACCAAAACAAATACACTTTATTAGACGCACATATTCAATTTATATGAAATATTTTTGGTTGAAAAAAGTGATAATAAGGTTTTCTTGTAATATTTTGGTTGAAACAAAGCGAGAAGTAAGAATCTTGAGTAGTATTTCGAAGCAAAATATTTGTGATGGGTTAGCTTTTTTTGGGTAAGGTTTGCCTAAATCCACAAAATACAATATGTTTAAGAGATTAGTTTGATAGAAACATGATGTAAGCCCCTATGAATGTGAAAATCTGTATAAATTTGACAAAATCTGCAAAACGCGTCATCCCAAAATAATTTTGCTTCCGTAAGCCCAACTGATGAGTCCTTGCCACCGCTAGCCTGGTTCTCTTCCATCTTCATCCACTTGGATTGATGCATCCCATCCACTTTAAAAATGCAAATGTGTCCAATAAAAGTTGAACTCTCGACCTTTTTAATTTTTTTCATGATGTCTGTGCAAGAAAACGACGTCTAACACCTCCCATTCAATTCAAATATGAAGATGGCGGGACAAGAACTCACGACCTCTCGATATCAACAAACTGAATCAAAATCAAAAGCTATGAGTTGCACCAAAATAATTTAAATAAAAGTATTTTTTTGATGTTTCTTCAGTTAAAATCTCATTAGCTTGCATGTCCAATTTCTCACATTATAGAATAATGCAATCTATCATTGTCCATTCAGCTTGTCAGGCTTCCCCTTGCGCTGATTCTGTTGCATGAAAGAAAAAAGTGATATCGACAGATGACTGCTTTAAAAAATAAAAAATCAAAGTTATCATTTACAATTAAAAACAAGTGCTATATAGTGGTGAGTATTTGCTTTTGTAGTATTGTAATTAGAAGTTTGTAGAGTTGAAATAAAATATAAGTTTAATTAATGTGAATAAAATCAACAGGGTAAAAATATTATTAAACCAAGGAAACATTACAAAGCAAGGCCATTAAATGGCCCTATCAAGTTCAACCAAGTGATCCAATTGATGAGACAAATCCGGGGGCAGTTGGCCCCGATCCACCAAATTCCAATCATGCAAATGATCGGAAGCCCATTTAGCCAAGCAATCAGCCACACCATTCCATTCACGGGGAATATGGTTGAAAGTAACATGCTCCAGAGATGCACAGAGAGTGAGAATTTGTTCAACAATCAAAGCCAACTGCCAGCTCACATTATCCATATACTGCCTTTTCAGTAAGTTCACCACAACCTGGGAATCAGACTCACATATGATCCTTCGCCATCCCAACTGACTGCCCTGCTCCACAGCCACTAAAATAGCCTGAGCCTCCATAAGATTATTCGTATGAAGACCCTTATACACAGAGAAAATAAACTGAACATCTCCAGAGCTATCACGACCCACACCTCCAATGCCAGCATGACTAGGATTACCACGAGAAGAGCCATCCGAGTTGATTTTTAGGACACCCAAGGGAGGAGGGGTCCATCTTCCCTCCCTATTCACCCTCGGGGTAGGATGTCTGCATCTGTTATGCATGAGTTGTCGTTGCGGAGGAGGAAGATGAAGATGATTACAACAATCAACATCCCAAGGGTCCACCCGCATAGTCATATCACACTTAGCCGCAATAGTTTCTCCTAAGGAGTGTAAAATTTTCCTCCAAAGGTGAGGGGCTACCAGCCGCGAATCCTGAAAGATCCGCCTATTCCTCTCCAACCAAAGGTTCCAGATAATAAAGGAAGGCCCAAGAGCCCAAGCAGCCTGGAGAAAGGAAGTAGAAACAGGGGCCCTGCCCCATCGTTCCCCAAAATCCACCAAAGAGGAAACATGCCAGTAGACCGTGTTCCACACCCCCCACCAGAAGTGCCAAATCTCCCTAGCATAGGAGCATTGGAAGAAGATATGGGAGACACTCTCTTCACAGCCATGACACAAAACACACATAGAGGGGCCTTGAAAACCACGCTTACATAAATTATCCCAAGTGAGACACCGATTTTGAGCCACTAACCACATAAAGAAGTTGCACTTGGGCCATGACAACTTGTGCCAAACATGCTTCCACCAAGGGACCTCAATGTCCCCAAACAACTGCCTACCAATTTGCTTATAACCAGCAACCATAGAGTACTTTCCAGACAAGTCTGAACCATCCCAAGCCAAGACATCAGGTCCTCTCAAAGAATTACAAGCACGGGAAGCCAAAAGTTGGGAAAGCTCACGCCTATCCCCCTCAGACCCTCCTAGTGGCCACTCAGAAGGGTGCTTCCATCGAAAACGAAGAACCAAACCATCATGCTGTGCCACCTTATAATGCTCCACCGTATCCCAGCTAGCCGCACAAAAAACCTCAGAAAGAGGCTGGAGATGAGGAAAAGAAGAAAGAATAGGAGGGTGACCATCCCAGGAATCTGACCAAAAAAGAGCCTGTGACCCCGAATGACAGATCCAAAAAAGAGCATCCTTAATCAACTGTGCCCCCACTTTCAAAGTATGCCAAATCATAGAACCACTCCCTTCCAGAGGATAGCGAGGGACCTCAAAAGAAGCAACACCCCGAAGATATTTAAGGTTGAGAATACGAGCCCATAACTGGTGCTGATGGGTGCACCAGCGCCAATAAAGCTTGGCAGCAAGAGCCTTCCCATTCAAAATAGTAGAGCGTAAACCAAGACCCCCCTCTTGCTTAGGTCTACACACCGATTCCCACTTAACAAGGCTCCATTTTGAAGACAACAAATTACCGCTCCAAAGAAATTGACGAGAAAGAACATCAAATTCCTTAAGGAAATACATAGGAGCCGCTTGAACAAAGCACCTGTAGATGGGAAGGGCCTAGATGACAGACTTAAGAAGAGTCAATCTAGCTGCAGAAGACAACCAACGATGAGTCCAATGAGTAACCTTTCGCCTAAGCTTATCAAGCAACTGCTGCCAAGAAGATCTGGGCTGACGGCCAACAGCAAGAGGAATACCCAAGTAGACGAAGGGAAGAGTCCCAATTTGAAACCGCAGAATAGCAGCAATCCTACGCTGGATAGCTTGAGGAGTATTAAAGAAGAATATAGAAGACTTTTGCTCATTGACTCTCTGGCCCGAAGCCGCAAGGTAGATGTCCAAATTTTTCCTGAAGGAATCAACCTCCCTAATACGAGCCAGTCCCATAAGAGAGGTATCATCCACGAATTGGAGATGAGAAAGCGTAGGCAAGCCCATCCCCCACTGCCAACCATGAATCAAGCCATGTGAAACTTGAGATTTAAGAAGACGGCCAAGCCCCTCAGCCAAAATAATAAACAAATAAGGAGAGAGCGGATCCCCCTGACGAAGGCCCCTAGTAGCCCCAAAAAGCTCAGAAGGTTCCCCATTCACAATAACTGAGGAGGAAGAAGTCACACAACTCAAAACCCAACTCACCCAATCAGAGAAAAAACCAAAGGCCAGCAGAATCTTCTGAAGAAAACTCCATTTAACTCTGTCATAGGCTTTGGCCATATCCAACTTGATAAACATAGACCTATCCTGAGAGGTAGCCATGGAATGAATGGCTTCAGACGCAACCACCACCCCATCCAGAATTTGTCGCCCAGCCACAAAGCCACCTTGCTCCTCAGAAATGATCATTGGCAAACAAGATTTGAGTCTCTCAGCCATCAACTTCGTAATAATCTTATACACCACGTTACAGAGTGCAATAGGCCTAAAGAGATCAAGTTTGTCTGCACCTTCCTTCTTAGGAATGAGAACCAAAAAAGTAGCATTCAGGGCACGAAGCATCTGCTTACTATGAAGAGACTCACGAACAACCTCTAACAAATCCTGCTTCACAATATCCCAAAACTCCTGGAAAAACTCAACTGGGAACCCGTCCGGGCCAGGAGCTTTCCCTTTGTTCATCCCAAACACCACCTCCTCCACTTCAGACAAAGTCACCGGGCGAATAAGAGAAGCATTCACCTCATTAGAAATTAAAGAAGGAATACAAGCAAGGACTCTATTTTCATCAGCCTCAGCAGGTACAGAATCCTCAGTGAAAAGATTAGAGTAGAACTGACGAGCCTCTCTAGACAGAGCATGCTGTGCAGAGATTGAAATACCCTCAGAGTTAACAAGAGAAGAGATAAAGCACTTATTTCGACGAGCTTGCACTGAATGATGGAAAAAAGCCGTATTCCGATCACCCTCCTGAAGCCAATCAATCCTAGCCTTTTGTTTCCAGATAATCTCTTCACGAAGCTCCCACTCTTCCACCAATTTCAGAGCCTGGGATTCAGCATGCCCAAGAGCCTCCGAGAAGCCCAAATCCCGAATCTGACGGGTAATCATAGCAAGGCGGTCCAACGCTTCTCTTTTCCTAGCCCGAAAATTACCAAAACTCAACCTATTCCATCGCTTAAGATGAAACTTAACAAATTGCAACTTCTTAACCAGAGAATACATAGCTGTACCATAGGCAGGGGCGCCATCCTGCCACCATTGAGCCACAAGATCACCTAAAGACGGATCACGCAACCACATGAGCTAAAATTTGAAAGGAGGATTCTTAGGATTTGGAAAAGCTGAAGTCGAAAACTTAATTGGCCAATGATCAGAGCCACGCCAGTCAAGAATCTCAGAGCAAATGACCAAGCTACCTCTAACCCAAGAGCAAGAGACAAGGAAACGATCAAGCCGCTGGGCAATCGCTTCAGGCCCACTCCGTCTATTATTCCAAGTGAAAATTCCATTAGAGGGTTTTACATCCATCAGAGCTAGAGAGTCCACATTAGTCCGAAACATATTTGAAGCAGGACCAAGCCTAGGCAGCCCTCCCCTTTTCTCCTCCAAGCTCAACACAGCATTGAAGTCACCAGCTAAAATCCAAGGCAGAAAGGGAGCGCAGGACCTAACATACCTGATATGAGCCCAAAGCTGGGATTTACCACGAATATCAATAGGAGCATAAACATTACTAACCAAAATAGTCTCACCAGATTCCAAAATCGAGGCCACCATAGAAATAGCAGACTGGCTGGAAATCCACCAATGAGGGACAACCTTACGAGGATCCCAGAAAAGAGCCAGACCCCCAGAGGTTCCCCTAGACCCAATACACTGACACTGGCCAGAAAACCAAATACAAGGGGCATGTTGAAGCATGAGGTCCACCTGAAGCTTAGTTTCCTGGACACAAAAGATATCAGGAGAATGAACAACAATCAAATCTTGAATAGCCTTTTGACGGGGGGTGCTATTCAACCCCCTTGCATTCCATAAGAGAATAATCATGAGGAAGGTTGAGAGAAGTGGGCCTCAAGGGTCTTAATAGCACCAGATTCTACCAACATATCCCTAGTAGATTTAAGCTTGTCTGCATCCTTCTTACGACCAGCTTTCGAAGAAATTTCAAAATGCCCCTTCTTGAGAGGGAGGGCGTTGCAGCACCCCTAAGGTAGGAGACAATCCTCGCCCTTTACCTGAAGAAAAAACTGCCTTAACCAAATCTGCTAACACAATATCATCTTGCACATCTACAGAGGCCCCAGGAGGCTCTGAACTCCCCTACTCCAATGCGGGAGAAATATTCTGCACAAAAATTGCTTTCTCTAGCCCTATGTCCAACCCAACATCCATGCCAGTGGCCCCAGAAGAAAGCTCAACAGGAATCCCTTCCTCCAAAGCCTGATTATCCAGGACCTCAAACCGATTGAGACCCTGATCACTCTGACTATCCTTATAGGCCTGCTTGTGCCCCCTCCCTTTATTTCTCTGCTTAACAGGGATAAAGCCATCCTTATCAGGCCCACCGTCATCTGCAGACACCTTCCCTTTATCCCATTTCTCCACCGAAGGTCCATAAGAAGGAGAAGAAGACACCCCAGCAGCTCTAGGTGCCTGAGGACACTGGCGCTGAAGGTGTCCATACTCGTGACAAAAATGGCAACGAAAAGGAAGGGACTCATAATCAAGCGGTTGAATCCACGAGGCAGAGCCAATACAAATTTCCAAAGAATCCGGTAAAGGGCTATTTAAATCAATTTCAACGCAAATGCGAGCATAAGAGAATACCTTTTTAACCAAAGTATTTTGAGCGATGGCAGCCGGCTTCCCCAACAAAGCCGCAATCTGGTGCAGAATATCCTCCCTCCAAAATTCTAACGACAGCCATGGAAGATGGACCCATACAGGAACCCGTGTAGGAAGATATTCTGTCGCATTAAAACCACCATGCCAAGGTTTAATGAACAATCCAACATGATTATAAAAATATGGCCCTCCCTCAAAAACACGATTACGATCAGAGATACAAGAAAAATTAGCTATGAAATAGCCATTTGAAGCCACCAAAAGTTCAAAATCTCCTTCAACCTACTAGGTGCGATGGATCCAGGACTCTAAAGCCGAAAGAGGGACACAGATACCCAAGAACTTGCAGATCAGAACATGTTGGCTCCAATAATCCATTTCCTCCTGAACCGATTCAAGATAAATAACCAGAACAAGGCGATCTTGACTCCGCGGCAAGCATCCGTTCACTTTCTTGAGCTTAGAGCTCTCACCCACAAAAGACGAATCCAATTTTTGTGCATGCATGGCTGCCAAAAAAATTTGAGAAGGCTTTGGCCCAGCAAGCACAAGGCTTTTGGGAGCCTTTGCCATACCTTCACACTGAAAAACAGCACTCCACCCACTCTGAATCCACCTCTCAGAACCCCCCCGCTTCAACCACCCCCTTCCCACACCCCGCACAGCCTCCACCCGCAACCCCCAACTTCCCTCAGCCCCTACGCAGCAAAAAGGAAAGCCCCGGCCTGTAACAGGCCGCGGGCATCCAACAGTAAAGGGTGTAGGAGCAGAAAGCTCAGCAAATCGCCGACCTCCCCCAGAAGTGCTAGAAAGACCTTGGATGCCAAAATCTCAGAGTTGATATAATTTTGATATCATCATTTATTTTCAAAGAGATAAAAATGTTAGAAAACAAATCCTTTTGGTATTTTTTCAAAAGTATGATTGCCAACAACATACAGTGTTCACAAGGCCTTTTTGAAGGCATATCAACTGATGCAAAGAAGGGTGGAGGAATACAAATTCAGACTTAAGAACCAAGAAACCAACTCAGCTTCATATATCTAATCCAGCTTCCATAAGGTCAGCACTATAGTCTTCCAATTCACCACTGAACAACTAAAAGACCAATTCCTTAAAGAGAATTGTAAAAACATCCATTAATCATCCAAATAACATGAAAACATGAATGAGAGAGATATCTAAGAATGTAAAGGTCTGTACAGGTGAAGGAAACTCTGAAAATATAGTAAAATCAGGAAATACAATGAAAAATCAGAAATAAAGCATTGAAAACTCTGAATCAAACATTAACCAAACTTTCTATATTGAATAATGAGCCTTGAATGGACTTAAAATAGCAATTACAATGACTCCATACCTAAACTAGTGACCTTATGATGGCCTCATTACATCATCTTGACCCTTACATTATGAATTTACATACATTTTCACATTTAGGCCATTCAAGGCTTCATTACACCAAATTGACAACATGCTAACATGACATTGCAACCTCATATCCTACCAACCTAGATTGACTTAAAACACTTCCTAATGGTCCTTGTGACCTTATTACAACATTCTTCATGGACTACAAATAAAAATTTACCACTTGACCACCTTGTGGTCCTGATTGTCCTTGGTGCTCTTGCACCATAAACACCCTACTATAACCCTACTCCACTGATCTACAAGCCTAATTCAATGGAGTATGCTTTATTTCTTTACTTGACTCTCAAAACCTCAAATTGAAGGTTCCAAACTAAATTTCAGAAAATGTGCTCTAACAGTGGAAAAAATTAATGGATTTTATTCTATATGGACTCAAAAGAAACCTAATTCTTTGTATTATCTTAATCTACAAAGGACAAGGCCTAAATCAATTTTTACTAGTTTAGTTACAGATACACAAAGGAAAAGAATAAAAAGAAATAGCTCATCCAAAATAGATGGAAGGCACTTACAAATAGGCATGGCAGTCTCTCAACTTAGTCAGTCTTGGTCATACATCTTCAGCAGGAGGTTCAGATACCTGTGCACACAGCTCTCATGAATAGAATTTATTGAAATTGAGGATGCTCATATAATGTCCCTACGTCATAGGTGGTCATGATAGGTTAAAATTCGAATGAATAACTTGAAATTGCCTCCTCATCAAACCCATTGCACACTTTTTTAATGGCTTAAAATCATAATTGAGATTTGTCAAGATCATCAAAATAAGGATGTTGCATTTCTTTTCTTCTTGAGATTCTCTTGGATGGCTCATAAATCTGCATTTTATGCAAGGGGACACCAATCAATGTTTGCCTAGTTACATACAGATACACAAAGTAAAATAAGATGATAGCATTGGCATCAACCAAATTGATGTGGATACAAGTATAAATTAATAAGAACCATTGTGCATATACTTACAAATTAATCCAATGAACCATTCGGGTCTACTCTACTC
This sequence comes from Sequoia sempervirens, assembly GCA_007258455.2. Taxonomy (NCBI): domain Eukaryota; kingdom Viridiplantae; phylum Streptophyta; class Pinopsida; order Cupressales; family Cupressaceae; genus Sequoia; species Sequoia sempervirens. Next base: position 4,611 of record VDFB02044383.1, on the reverse strand, counting down.
TTTATTGTGTCAAGTATTTTCATGGCGGACTCATGGAATAGCTACAGAATTAACTACATTCCAGAAAGTCTACCCCCATATTTGCTCAAATGAACATTGGATGCCATGACAAGGTTTGAGTAATGAAGAATCTTACGATGCGTGTCAAATTCCTCAAACAACCAATTTTTAACACTCTTATGTGGGTACCTTCTAGGAAGCCCGTTCAATAAGCAACAACTAGGCACATGCGGAAATTATTCAATGACACTCATCTATGAATTGGGGCTTCCAGTTCTTTTTACCGCCTCAACACAACGACACAAGTAATAGTTTTCTACCCTCTTCATTTTCAGCTGCATCTACAATAAGCTGCATAAACGTACTTACGCATTTTATATGGCCTTGACATATCTCTTATGAATTAGTCAGCATTATGAATCTGATTACAAAGTAAGATAAAAATATGGAATTTGAAAAACTGAACAAGTAGATATATTACCTGGTTGAACTAGATCTAATACGTGGTCAAAGTCAATCGATGATTCCATTTTTGTTAGTTCCAATTTCATTGGAAGGCAATATGTGTGAAGTGGGGTAAGATAACTTGTCAACCATTTGTCAACCCACTCCCCTGACTCACAATCATTTCAGGCTTGCATTGTACATAAATAACAAAAGCATGCCATCTTATGTGTATCGATACTCCATGAACCTGCATTTGAGCTAAGGAAGAGTGCAGCGCTCACTCGATCCTGTTAGTGTACAACAATTCTCATATGGTGCAATCTTAGTATCATCCATCAACCAAAAAAATCTATGAACTAAAGATGTACCTTCATTACTTGGACCCATCGAAGAATTACACCACTGGACGATTGATCTTGCATCTGTCAACTGTGCACTATCTTGATACTTTAACTCTTCTCATGCTAATGCTCTTTTCACGCATGCTCCTGCACCGTCATGCTCCCCTTTTCCATGTCCAGCTTCACAAAAGTTCCACATATGTTGAATAACGTGTAGTGAGATGCATCTTTCACAACCGGGTAGAACGTATTGCCGCGTTGTTTAGAGCGTCTTTCGTTATCGACCATATTATGTAGGTACATGATATGCCCCTCACGAGAGCCAAATGATCACAGAAACGGCAACGAGACTCTGGAGAATGTGTGTGATCATCACTAATATAAAGGTTATACTCCCTCAATACCTTCCTTTGCTCCTCTATACTATCAGCTGCATGAATGAATGCTATGTGCACACATATCGAAACCTATGTGGATTTGTAATATTGTGGTTGTACCTCATGTTGTGGCTATAGAGTGTAGTTCTACGCAAAATTCCACCAGCGATACTATGCTACCAATTGGAAAGGTGTCTTTGCATAGCTTAAATTGTGTGTCCAGCCATCAAGCTCAATGGGTTTTCCTTGCATACTCATACACTAGATTCTCACAAAACATGGAAATAACCTAATACACTGTAATCTTTTCAATAACCAAATCACACCTTTTTTCTTTGGGCCGAGTCTTTGCAGGCATATGCCACTATTTTATATTTCAGAACTCTGCTGAACATATTCTGCCTCATGTATTGCTTTCCATATGTTGACATACTGGCATTCATTGCAAGCCACCACAACGATCACATGAACCATCCAAACATGCTATCCTATAGAATATTTAGCCATCCTCTATTTGGAATAATTTTTTTGATAAGAACTCTCTTGAAGATTTTGGTGGGGCTTCTATGCCACAATCCTACAAAACATCGTTAGTATGCAAATGTAAACATATAGAACGATAAACATCATAATGGTTAAAGAATTCAATATGTAGTTTATAGCAACAAGTACTGCATGTGTGATTTATCTTGACATAAAAGGTTTAATCATTTCAAAATATCTTTGAAATGCTAATTTGAGGATAAGAATTTTTGAAATTTATGAAAAAATTGGGTTTGAGTAGTATCCAAAAAATGCTTTGGATGTGGCTCACGGTTTCAACTACCGATTCTCCTTCTTACGACATCCTTTTGATTCGGAGATGGCCTTGTATTATTCTTCCAATAATCTTCAATTAGTGTTCTCAATGCTTCCAGCAACTTTTTTATCTTTGTGTGGCGGTCTCAGGAGATGCCCATAATTCATTTGAATCGGTGCCCTCAATTCTTTATGCGGCACAGGCGGCTTTTTGATAAAGTTTTTCTACTAATTCCCATTTGTTCCTTTCTTTAATGAGGGATCTCTGTTTGAGTAGCTTACCAAGAATTAAATTAAGCATTTGGAAGATGTCACTATCCTTTGGCGTGAGGTCGCCACCACACTATCATAAAGCATCCATTAGATTCTTCACAATAATGTTTTCACTTGATGCATTTAATGTTCTCGGTAAGAGTCTTCATAATGTTTTTATACTTTATATCCTGCATCATTTCAACAAATAGTTGACATCTTGCAGTCTCAGTTTGTAGCACCAAGAACATTTTCCAAATCTTATGTTTCATCTTCAACAAGTCTTGGAATCTTACCTTCCATGTGCTGCAAGATATCCTCATCATTATTAATTAAAAACTTTGGTTTCTATGCAAAATTCTAGGTGGTGTTCTCTTAGGTACATATATCTCAACATTAGCAATTTCATCAATATTTAATTGAGGTGGGATCGATTGTGTACCTTCGACCGAGGGTGGAATAGAAGACATACCTTGAGGTTCACGTGGGGATGATGGCATACCTTGTTCCTCAACTCCGAGTGATGATGTACTCTCAACTTCAGATGTGGTGGATGGTGTCCAACCATACTCACTTGTGGTAGATGGTGTCCCTCCATATTCACTTGTGTTTAATGGTGTCCCTTCATATTCACTTGCGGTAGAGGGTGTGTCTCCAACTATGGTATCTGCATCTCCCCTAGCATGACTCTTTCGAATTCGTGCCCTTTGTGCTACCAATTTATTTTCTCTTTTTGACGGATGAGGTTCCTCTACAACTAGATTGTTTTCATCAATCGTTCCCAATTTCTGCTTTTCACGATATTCCCTCATCCATTTTTTCTCTTTATCTCTCAAGGCTTGGAGCTAATCATCTGTTAGTTTTTTCCTTTTAACAATTCGTTTCCTCGGCATGATGAATAATTTTACCTGTGCAAAAAGTGCTAAGTTGTCAAATTAACTAATTGAAAGCTTCAGAAGAATAACTCAATGAAAGCTTTGGAATCATACACAAAGAAATTCCATTGACAACGTCAGGTTGTAACATGACAAACTGGTGCAGGAGCACCTAGGTCATGAAATTCCTTCAAAAGGCTAATTTGTTCAATTTGTAATGTTCAAGTAAATATGATGAGTGAAGGTCATGAAATGATAAATTTCAATGTATTTGCACCATGAAATAGGTCACTAGGTGATATTATTGAAAAGTTGCTTTTTATAACAAAAGTTATCAATTATTGTAAAAATGTAAAATTGCACAAAAGTAGGAAGGTGAAGAGTCTTTTTTGTGAAAGGGAAAGGATGGGTTGATGAAGATGAAGAGGCAATTATTTCAACTGATTTAGACACCTTTAAAAAGCATTGTAAGCTCGAGAAAGGTAGATCTTGTATCCCAAAAATCCATAAAAATCAATAAAAAAGCCTCTGCTTAGTTATTTTGGAAAGCTTTTCTATTCTTGTTTTCAGGTTGCATAGTGATTCAAGCATTCTAAGATTTGATTCTTGTCAGGGAAAGAGACTTCTTTCATTCTTGAAAGTTGAAGGAATTGTGATTCAAATAATCAAGAATTTGAACTTAGTTTCCTAACTCTTGGTCTGTGGTTTCCTTAGAATTGTTTTGAGAGTCTAAAGAGTGATTCTTAGCCATTCCACCAATGTAGGGCTAGTAGGTCAGTGGAATGGATCATATTTAGTGTCTTTTCAATGTGAAAATGTGTGTAAATGATTTATGATAGAAAAGGAATCACCTGATTAGATGGAATGTTGGCCTACTAGAGATATTTGGCATTGTTTGCTAAAAATAGAGAATATGTAGAAACAGCGAAAAGAATGTTGTTAATTGCTTGGGAGTAGTCTCATTTGTGATGCCACAGTTGTGTCTATGCTTGGTAATTTTTTGAAGGTAGATTGTGAAAGATTTGATGATTTGGGCATATGTTTCCAATATATGGCAATGGTGTCTTGAATGCAAAGTAGTCAGAGTGTGTCTATACTGATATATTGGAATATTACAATCAAAACAGCAGTGAAATTGGTATCTTAAGAGGTCCTCTTGTGATGTTAAACTAATGTTACTTTTTTGTTACAAATGGTGTTTAAGTGAAGATAGGATGATGATGGATGTGTTGATTTGAGAAAAGATATCTTAAATGGCTAGGATGATGTTTGATTGCAGGTCTAAGGAACAAAGGTGTTTGATTGTTTTTTCCTTGAAGGGGTAAGTTGAGTTGATGAGTGATTGTTGTATTGTTTATGACAAGAACAAAGTTGACAATTGATTCTGAAAATGGTTTGCTATATGGAGATAGTGAATTGGCTACTGATAGCCTTATAACTTGAAATGAAATAAATGGATTTTGGTTGAATGAAAAGTAGTTTTGGATGAATTTGACAAAGTTTGTATAAATTGATCTTCTC
>VDFB02044382.1:0-62029 GCA_007258455.2 Sequoia sempervirens | reverse complement strand
TGAATCCCTTTACATGTATGTACATGTGTTTGCTTATGGTTTAAAACATGTTTATTATTATAATATATGTATGCAGTTGCTTTAAATATTCAATATGCATACATGTTTGCTTATTTGATGATCTCTTACAACTTACATTTCCTTATATGATATACATTTGATCTGTAGTAGAATTTTAGGAAATCAATGCCACTTTATAATTAAGTTCATTCATGTTGATCACAAATAAATTTTTTTTAGAAATGACTTAAGCAACATGAACCATTGAGTTGAGAATTATATACCTTTTTGACAAGTAAATTCTGAATTCAATTCAAATTATATTGAGCTATTATACGTTTTTGACAAGTAACTTGAAATTCAATTCAAATATAATTAAGAAAATTTAATTCAAATTATACATCTATTATACATTTTTGACAACTAACTTGAAATTCAATTCAAATATAATTAAGAAAATTCAATTCAAATTATACCTCTAATATACATTTTTGACACTTTAACAAAATTCTAAAATTACTAGATATGTTATGCATACCTATGAATTAAATATGTTCAACAAACTCCACAATGAAATAACTTGTTTGTTTACTACTTGATTCATTTAAACTAGGATCTAGTTATTCCATGTACACTTGAATAATTTTGATTCACTTGGAGTGCAGATTTTGGAGAAGTTTTTGCACATTTATCGAGGAGGCAAATATTGGAGCTCGACAACTTTTCATTTTTATCAATCAAAGCAAAATTTGGAGGATAATTTAACTAAGTTGGTAGAGGACTTGTTTAGAGTCATCTTTAAGTTGAAGAAAAAAATGGGACAACAAAGAAAAAGAAAAAATCCGTCTCAACGAAAATTGTCAAAAGAAGAACAAAAGAGGCGTGACCAAAAATTGAAAAATTATCTTTAAAGAAACAAGGTACATGCTTGTTTCTTCTCTAGATCTCACTCTCAAGTGTGTGTTTAGGACTTTTACTTTGAAGGTTCCTAACCATCATTGCACTTGAATGACTATAAATACTTTTAAATGTCCTCAAGTCATCTTGGTCATGCAAGTTACAATGTTTATATGATCCTTGACTCCAATTCCTTAAGCCAATTCTTTTTGTTTCAATATTTGTGTTTTGTGTCTTTGGTCTTTTATTTTCATCACTTCAATGTTCTCAAATTATTTTTATGTTTTATGCTCTAGGGATTCCTCAAGTTGGAGTTGAGCCAAATCTAGATATTGGATCAAACGAATCCATTGAAGAACACATGGACCTTGAAGTTAGGGAGGAGACCCAAGTTCAAACAATGCTTGTTGGAGAGGGGTCAAGATCACTTCCTTCTACTGGTATGGATGAGCATATAAAACTAGCACAAACTTCTCTCACTTATAACTCATCATGTTTTATTAGTTTGTTTGCTTGCATACATAAACTTCACTTATATTTAACATCATCTCTCACTTTTGTTTGCAAAATATTTTGTGACACATGTGTAGCAAGGGCTCAACAAGGTGAAGTTTTATGCTCAAGTCAAGCTCGCTGGAACTATGTACCTGATATACATATTTTCACATGATTGATTTTATTCATAATCCTCCAAGTGAGCCCTACCTTTGATGCATTTCCCTCTCTTCGTGCATATTTCCTCCATATTTTGCCTCATTTCCCCTTTGAGCCCGTTGTGTCATGCATTTTTGCATTCTGGTTCATATCGGCATAGGTATCCAAATGTCTCCCCGACCTGTGTATTTTTCATTAACTCTTGTTGCAGGTTGTCGGTGAGACATGTCTCTTCTGTTGGCAACGATGGAGGCTTCTGTCGGTATTTGTCTTGACGGTCGGGCTAACGTCTTGCCAAATTCTTGATGTTCTGGCGACAAGATTTAATGTGGTCTTTTATCGGTAGAGGGTTCTACTTTCAGCACAGTGTCATAGTGATTATAGATTGTCATATCGACTGCTTGGCATATGTTACACATCGGCGGGAGTTTTGGTTATCGGGCTGATGTTTCAGTGAAACTCTCGTTGTCTCCCCGATTAGTTCATATGAGGGAATCTATTGATATTTGGAGAGTTCTATTGGTGAGGGTTATACCTTTCATTGAAAGGTCTTGGCGATGTCGGCTTGTTATACCGACTGGTGCTTCAGGGTTCTTCGATATGACTAGTGTTGCTTCATTGTTGTGTCTTGGTGAACTCAATGTGTCTTGCCGACAAGGTTCAATATGCGGCTTTCGGTGAGAGATCGGTAGGTCCTGGCGATACAGGTGGGTCTTGCCGATATTGTTCCGAGGGTGCCTTTGTCGGTGTTAGGGGGTGTTGTCTTGGCGAATTGGATTGTGCTCGAGGTTTTTGGCAAAGCGATGTAATATCTACAAAGGGTTTCCCCGACAGTCACAAGCTATAGCAACACACATGATGAGCGGTCTGTCGGTGTGAGAAACGTTGGGTCTCGGTGACTTGTAGGGATGGTAAGACCTTTCGGTGTGACTTGTGTATTCTCTATAAGGTATTCCTGACACTTTTGAGCTATAGTGACATACATATGATATGTGGGCTCATCGGCGGGAGAGGTGATTTGTCACAGCGACATGTGAGGAATGAAGTGGGTCCTCGGTGTAACAATGAATAATCTGTATAATGTTTCACCGACATGAACATGCTATAGCGATATGCGGATGGAACAAAAGGCTACTACGTGGCTTCGGTATAATGTGCTAGTAGCTACAGCGAATGTGAAAACAATATTCAAGCAGAACGATGAATGTTTGAGTTGCCTTCAGCATAAGTTCTGATATGTCTCACCGACTGCTTATTGGTAAAAAATTGAAATTCACCACTGTGGCCGACATGAATATATTTGAATAACCATTGCAGGCTAACATCTTTTGGAGCTCGAATTTGGTGCTGAGGCTGACATGATGTTCTATTTTGATATTTTCTCATGCTAGTGTGTATATAAGCATGATGTAATTGTTAATTGAGAGGACCAGAGATTAGATTTTTCGATACAGTGCAAGGAGATACATTAAAATAAAATCATCAGACCAGAGGCTATTGTTGCATGATTTTCACAATGGAGGTATTTATGAGATTCAGTTGATGTTGCTACATTTTTCTGGTGTCAGTTATTTGTTGAGTTAAAATGAAAAATACTGCTAGGTTGTTTCCATGATTGATTTTTCTGGTTATTTAAGTGGACATAACAAGTTTATGTTCAATTTATCAATACACATTTGCTATGTTCGTGTGATTTATCAATTGGTTCTTTCAAGCAAAGATTAAATCCTTTTATTGATCACAGTAATCAGAGAGATTTCATTATGGATTATTGAAGTAGAACTTAGTAGTCATATTGTTGCAAGTTTATACAAGTTGTAAACACATAAATGCTAGATAATTTGTGTTTTCTCAGAATGTGTCGTTCATCTTGATCTCATTTGACTCCACCCACCCAACAAGGCACTAGTCTCTGTATTTCACTATTTGAATCCATTCCAGTTTCTTTGTATCAATTAATTAAGCATCCTAGGATTTAGATTAGTAGGTAGTTATTGAGTTTGGTTTGTTCACTGTCATCTGCCATTGTGGACAAAGCACTCCGTAAAGATAAACATATGATAAGTCTGCACTATTCAAAAAGGTACACCCACCTTGGTCTTGTAGCACCAAAAGAGTAGAAGGTTTGATTGTTTCAAGCCTTGTTCTGTTACCCTAAAACGTTGTGAAAGCTTGGCAACCTTTCGTGGTTCAAACTTGCATTTTTAAGAGCTAACAAATTGGCAACTCTGCTAGGGATCAATCAGAATTGAGGCCTTAAACATAGAGTCAGAAATTTTGAATAGACTTTGCTAGGAACAAGAAATATTGAATATTTTTCTCATTTTGATTAAAGTGAGTGGCGACTCTGACCTAATTTTTGCAGCTGTTCATCATGAATGGAAGAAGATCTCAGTACATGGGAGGTCATACTAGAGCTCCTACTAGCAGCAGTAAGTGCACATAAGGGTGACAAAGCTGATAAAGGAAAAGGAATAAATGAAGATATGTGCATGATAGATAAGGATAAAACATTTAGTGCACATCTTGAGACTTATGATCGTTATAACACATGGAGAGATAATTCAGGTATAGATCCCTATACCCCTGAAAAGCAATTAAATCCATTTTACAATCCTTAGGAAATGGTTGAGCTTGAAGCTAAGAAGCAGGCTGAGTTTGAAGCTAGATTTGAGCCTGAACGACTCAGAGTTCAGCATGAATATGATCAGAAGATGAAAAGTAGCCAAAATATCATTGCTGATCATGAACTTCCAGATGAAGCAAAAGCACTGTTGGAATAGAAAGAGGAGAATAAGGGAGCTAGAGGCTAAATTGCAAAAATCCCAAATTACTGATCAATCAGCGGGAGGTTCAAAATATGTCCCACCTCACAAGCAAGGTGATCATGGGGCAGGATCCTCCAATCAGCAAAATTCTCTTCACCATCAGATAGGGAATCACTACAGGCAGCCAAATTAGCCACCTCATATTCCCGAACAACATGTGAATATGCATCCCCCTCTTGGTCAGCAACACATCCCTTAGCATAATGCACATCATTTACATCAATATCAATATCCACCTATCCCTCCCCCTCACCAATATGCAGCGATGGTCAGGCAGTTTGATTTGGCAGGTCTTAATCCATGCCCTTACCCTATGGATAGTAGCTGGAGAAGTATGATTCCTAAGTTTACAAGGAGTAATGTAATCATTTTTGAAGAGCATTTAAGGAATTTCAATGTGTCCATTCAAGACATAGGTGTCCCATATGAAGATTTGCACATGAGGCTGTTTATGATGTCACTTATCGAAGATGCTAGGGATTGGTTTAACAGCTTGCCAGTATATTCAATTGATTCTCTCCAAGCATTTCAACAAAAATTCTTAGAACAATTTGGGAATCAAAGTGCTCTAGTTGCAACTCTTCATGAATTGATGAGGATTCAGAAAAATCAGAATGATTCAATCTATGATTTCAACCGTAAATTCAACAAGTTGCATACTAAAGTCCCTCCTGGATCAAGGTTGTCAGATTCTATTGCATTGAGTATTTATTTAAGTGCATTTGATCCCAAAACAGGGTATGAACTGAGAAACAGATTTCCAAGAGACTTGGCTGAAGCATAGAAAGTTGCATTGGCAATTGAAAACAATAGGAAGGCTGCTAGTGTAACTAATAAAAGTGACAACCCGAGGCCTCCCTAGCAAAATAATTATCAGTACAGACAAGAGAACACATACAGAAATGAAAACAGAAATGAAAGGCCAAGGATACATGATATGCCTTACAATACATACTGGAAAGATGGGAAACCTATGGCATCTAGGCCCAAAAATAAAGAAACTCTAGATCCACTGAGCAAGAAAGGGACTTACATGGTGAGTAATAGTTACTTTTGTGAAGTTTGTAATCAGCCACATTCTCTAGACTATTGTGTTGTAGCTTAGAAGATGCAAGAGGAGGGAACGTTGATAGAAAATGATGGAGAAGACCACAAGGTATATTTGACTTTAAATATTCTTCACCATGCTGAAGAAAGAAACTCATCTTCAAAAGATGAAGGTTATGAATATGATGCCTCCAATTAGAAGTATAATGTCCATATGGCTAAGTAGTAGATTTTTTTTGATTCTGATGAAGATTGCATAGAGTCATTTCCTGTTGAGGCACCTGTTCAATGCAATGTGAGAAGACCTACAAAAGATGAAATAAAAAGAATTACTGTTGCTGCAGTTGAGCAAGCACGAAGTAAGTACTAGTTGAGAAACATAAAATTAAATGAGCCAGATGGAGTTCTTGGGGGAATTTTTATAAAATATTAGAAGACAACACAGGAAAGTGCAACAAAGCCAGGAAATGAGCAGCATGATGAAATTAAACAGAAATCAGTCCAGGATAAGGAAGTGAAGGAATTAAATAAAGAAATATAGATGCCTGTGCAGTCTAGTAAAAAAGAAAAAGAGGAAAGCAAAGGAGAGGCGCTAGAACAGAGGAAGATTGTCAAGACGGAGGGTTCTTCTTTTGATTTCACCTAGGAATTATCCCAGGTAAAAATATCAATTCCATTAATTGAATTGATGAAAATTAAGGAGTACATAGATAGTGCTGTTAAATTGATTACAAATGGGAATGAAAAGCATATGAATTCTGAAGAAGTCAATAGGCAGGAAAAGACAAATAATTCAGAGGTCTATCTAGGTGATGTTTTAACAACCTCCCCACAAGTGGATCCCTTCTTTACCACATTGCTAATAAATAATAAGTTGTTGAGGAATTGTATGATAGATTCTAGTGCTGCTATAAACATTATGCCAGTAGGAGTAATGAAACAACTTGGCATGTGGGTTGATACATGTCAAGGGAAGTGTTATGCTATGGATAATCGACCTGTTCCTGTAGTTGGTATTATAAAAGATGTTGAAGTCAAATTGGCTACATATCCGTAGGCAACATACAATATAGACATAACAGTTATTGATACTCCTCATCAATTCGGGATGTTTTTGTCAAGACAGTGGACTGCATCTGTAGGTGGGAATGTTCAATTTGATTTATCTTATGCTACTATACCAATGAATGGTCAGGAGGTCAAGTTATATAGAGAGCCAAGAATGAACCAAATTGTTGAAAGTGTGCCACAAGATCAGATCAATTGTTTCAGTGATGTTGACATGGGGAATTTTAGGATTGAAGCAGCTCAGCTAGAATTAGCGAAAAGTGACCCAATTGAGAAACATGCTGCACTTGATTGCAATGGTGTCTGGAAGATGTATTTTGATGGGGCCTGCAGCCAAGAAGGTAATGGAGTTGGGATTGTATTTATTTTTCCTAGAGGTATTACTTTTAAATATTCTTTTTTTTTACCATTCAAATGTACAAACAATGTGGCAGAATATGAAGCTTTACTGACAGGTTTGAACATAGTTGTGAAACACAAGATTAAGTTGCTGGCTATTTTGGGCGATTCTGAGTTGGTCGTTTCATAGGTTAAATCAAAATATGAAGCAATGTAAAAAAGATTAAAACAATATAGGAATGTTGTATGGGACAAAATTGCATTATTTGATGCTTTTTCAATTAAGTGGATTGACAGGACATAAAACATAATGGCTAATTTTTAGCAAATGTAGCACTGAAAAGAGATGATATCTCACTAGCTGGTGTATCACAAGTTGAATTCAAGACGAGGCCTGCTATTCCTAATAACATTTATAGCTGGCAAGTTTTCAATGATGATGATGATATTTTGAAATTTCTTCATTGTGTAGATCAATATGAAGCTTAGGAGATTGATTTCAATGCTTTTGTCGAAGAAGTAGATGGAAAACAAACTATACTTGGCAAGGAGATCTTACAGCTCAAAACAAATAAAGTGCCCAAGGGTCTAGTGGCATTGGAAAGGGTATATGATGGAAGTGATAGATCTCTAATGAAACAAATACCAGTCAAAAAGGAAGATGTTGAAGAAATCAACTTGGGGACTGACATAGCACTAAGAAAGGTTTACATTGGAAAGAAGATTAGCCCTGCAATTAGAAGAATGTTGATAATATTGTTGAGAAAGTACAAACATGTTTTTGCTAGGTCATATGAAGATCTGAAAGCATACAGGGAAGATTTATTTCAGCATGAAATACCACTGAAGCCAGACGCCAAGCCTTTTAGGCAGAAGCAAAGACCAATAAATCCAATATTGGAGCCTAAGATGTAGGAGGAATTAACTAAGCTCAAGGAGGGAGGAATCATTAAACCAATTAGACATTCAACCTGGGTTTCAAATCTAGTTCCTATAAGAAAGAAGAATGGTGACATCAGATTGTGTGTTGACTTTAGAAATTTGAACATGGTGTCTCTTAAAGATAATTATCCTCTACCAAATATGGAAGTCATACTGCATAAAGTGACAAGGTGTGAGTTATTGTCTATGATGGATGGATTTTCTGGATACAATTAGGTCAAAGTCAAGGAGTTTGAGCAATACAAGACAACATTCACTACTCCTTGGGGAACATATGTATACATAAGAATGCCATTTGGTCTCACTAATGCTGGAGAAAATTTCCAAAGAGCCATGGATGTTGCATTTTCTGATTTGATTAACATTATCATGGTGGTGTATCAAGATGACTTGACTGCCTATTCAAAGAAGGCTGGGGATCATGTGCAACATCTTGAAAAGGTATTTATCAAAGCTCTTGAATATGGTATTAGTTTAAATCCAAAGAAGTGTCATTTTGCAGTTACAGAAGGTAAAATCTTGGGTCATATTGTTTCAAAAGAAGGAATTAAAATAGATCCTGAGAGAGTTGAAGCTATTGATAAAATTCCTATTCCTAAAACTATCAAGGCAATACAATCATTCTTTGGTCAAATTAATTTTGTCAGGAGATTTGTTTCTAATTTTGCTGAGATTGTCAAGCCCATATCTAAAATGTTGAAGAAAGGACAAAAGATTGACTGGACTGCTGAAGTTGTGGATGCTTTTATGTCCATTAAGAGGGCTATCAAAGAGGCTCCTGTGCTTAAGTCTCTAGATTTTGCAAAGCCTTTTCAGATTTTTTCTTTTGCCTCAATGCATACTATTGCTGCTGTTATGTTAAAAAAAAAATGATGATGGTTATGAACAACCTGTGTCTTTCTTTAGTAAATCATTACAAGGGTCTGAATTGAAGTATGACATTATGGAAAAGCAAGCATTTGCATTGGTGAAAGTGGTAAAGGCATTCAAACCATATCTTGTTGGAGCAAGAGTAATTGCTTATGTCCCTCATGTTGTTGTCAAAGACATTTTAACACAATCTAAAGTCACAGGAAAAAGGTGCAGATGGATAAAAAAGATTCAAGAGTTTGATATGGAGATACAAATCACTAAGCTGGTTAGAGGCCAAGGTTTGGCAAGACTGACGGTAGAAACCAATATTGAGGTAAATCAGATTTGCAATATTGAAGAAGGGGCTGCAATTGCAAGCATTGAGCACACTCCATGGTATACTGATATTATGCATTATCTCGAATACATGAAGTGTCCAGATGGGCTAAGTGACAACCAAAAGAGAACTTTGAAGTTACATGCATCAAAGTATGTTTTCATTGATGGATATTTGTTTTGGAAAAATAGAGATGGTGTATTATTATTATGTCTGGATGAATCGCAGGCCAAGCATGTTCTAAGTGAAATGCATGAAGGAGTTTGTGGGGGTCACTACTCAGCAAAGACGACTGCACACAAGATTCTCAGGGTTGGGTATTATTGGCCAAATTTTTTTAATGATTCTTTTACACATGTGAGGAAGTGCGAAGCTTGTCAAAAGTTTTCTGGTAAATTGAAGTATCAAGGTGCTTTGCTACTTTGACCTCTGCAAGCGGATGCCCCTTTTCATCAATGGGGAATTGATTTTATTAGAGAGATACATGAGAGGTCAAGTGGAGGACATAGATGGATATTAGTTGCCACTGATTATTTTACAAAATGGGTGGAGGTAGTTCCAACTAAGTAGGCTACAAGTAAGGTAGTAACTAATTTCTTGATGGACAATATTATCACCAGATTTGGTACACCAGTGAGGATAATCACAGACAATGGGATGTGCTTCAGATCAGATGAATTCAAAAGTTTTTGTGAAAGGTATGGCATTACTATTTCTTATGCAGCTCCTTATCATCCACAAGCCAATGGTCAAGCAGAGTCAAGCAATAAGAGTCTTTTAAAGATTATAAAAAGGATGCTGGAAAATAGCAAGAAAGCTTGGGATTCAAAGCTAAAGCTGGTTGTGTGGGCTGATAGGATCACTGTGAAGAAGGAAATTAGAAAATCACTATTTGAACTAGTGTATGGAGCATAGGCCAAGATGCCTCTGCAGAACTTGTTGCCAGTCGATAAGTTTGTTTTACAGGAAGATTTGGAAGTTCTTGAGCCTATGGAAGACAGAATGGAACAACTTGCTGAACTTGATGAAGTAAGAAGAGAGGCCCAAAGTAAAAACATGAAGTTACAGGCACAGATGAAATATCTATTTGATAAGAAGGCAAATAATAGAAAATTTGAAGAGAATGACTTGGTGTTAATGTGGAATGCAAGGTGTCAAGAGAAGGGAAAACATGGTAAATTTGAAGCTCTCTGGCTAGGACCATTTGTTGTTGTCAGAAAAGGGGGTGAAGATTCATACTATTTTCAGAACATGGTTGGTGAAGATAGAATTGCCTGTTCATGGGAAATTCTTGAAGCTTTTCTTCTCTTGAGCATCATAGAGGATTAAGGGTTGCTAGTGCATGGACAACTCTTGATGGTCCTCTTTAAAATTATTCTCCATGCACAGTAGTTTAGGTTTACATTCATTTCCATTCCACTTTCCACTTCACTTCCATCTTGCATTCTCTGCATCCATTTCCTTTACCATTCATTCCATTACTGCTCATTGGTTCTTTCTCTGTCTAGTTTGCTCTCCCAGAGATTCTGGATCCTTGCATTGATCTTACACTCAATCATCCCTAGACAGAGCCACTGTTGGAACTATAAAAATTGATATTTTCACATGATTGATTTTATTCATAATCCTCCAAGTTATCGACAAGAAATGTCTCTTGTGTTGGCGATGGCGGAGGCTTCTATCGGTATTTGTCTTGGTGGTCGGGCTAACGTCTCGTCAAATTCTTGATGTTTTGGTGACGGGATTTAATGTGGTCTTTTATCGGCAAAGGGTTCTACTTTCGGCACAGTGTCACAGTGATTATAGAGTGTCATACCGACTGCTTAGCATATGTTACACATCAGCGGGAGTTTTGGTTATCGGGTTGATGTTTCAGTGAAACTCTTGTTGTCTCCCCGATTAGTTCATATGAGGGCATCTATTGATATTTGGAGAGTTCTATTGGCGAGGGTTATACCTTTCATTGAAAGGTCTTGGCGATGTCAGCTTGTTATACCGACCAGTGCTTCGGGGTTCTTCGGTATGACTAGTGTTGCTTCATTGTTGTGTCTTGGTGAACTCAATGTGTCTTGCTGACGAGGTTCAATATGTGGCTTTCGGTGAGAGATCAGTAGGTCCTGGTGATATAGGTGGGTCTTGCCGATATTGTTCCGGGGTTGCCTTTGTCCCTGTTAGGGGGGTGTTGTCTTGGCGAATTGGATTGTGCTAGGGGTTTTCGGCAAAGTGATGTAATATCTACAAAGGGTTTCCTAGACAGTCACAAGCTATAGCGACACACATGATGAGCGGTTTGTCGATGTGAGAAACGTTGGGTCTCGGTGACTTGCGGGGATGGTAAGACCTTTCGGTGTGACTTGTGTATTCTCTATAATGTCTTCTCGACACTTTTGAGCTACAACGACATACATATGATATGTGGGCTCATCAGTGGGAGAGGTGATTTTTCATAGCGACATGTGAGGAATGAAGTGGGTCCTCGGTGTAACAATGAATAATCTGTATAACTTTTCATCGACCCGAACAGGCTATAGCGATATGCGGATGGAACAAAAGGCTACTACATGGCTTCGGTATAATGTGCTGGTAGCTACAATGAATGTGAAAACAATATTCAAGCAGAACAATGAACGTTTGAGTTGCCTTCGGCATAAGTTGCGATATGTCTCGCTAATTGCTTATTGGTAAAAAATTGAAATTCACCACTGTGGCCAACATGAATCTATTTGAATAACCATTGCAGGCCGACATCTTTTGGATCCCGAATTTGGTGCTGAGGTCGACATGATGTTCTATTTTGATATTTTCTCATGCTGGTTTGTATATAAGCATGATGTAATTGTTAATTGAGAGGACCAGAGATTATATTTTTCTATACACTGCAAGGAGATACATTAGAATAAAATCATTAGACCAGAGGCTATGGTTGCATGATTTTCACAATGGAGGTATTTATGAGATTCAGTTGATGTTGCTACATTTTTCTGGTGTTAGTTATCTGTTGAGTTAAAATGAAAAATACTGCTAGGTTGTCTCCATGATTGATTTTTCTGGTTATTTAAGTGGACATAACAAGTTTATGTTCAATTTATTAATACACATTTGTTGTGTTCATGTGATTAATCAATTGGTTGCTTCAAGCAAAGATTAAATCCTTTTATTGATCATAGTAATCAGAGAGATTTCACTATGGATTATTGAAGTAGAACTTAGTAGTCATATTGTTGCAAGTTTATACAAGTTGTAAACACATAAATGCTAGATTATTTGTGTTTTCTTAGAATGTGTTGTTCATCTTGATCTCATTTGACTCCGCCCACCCAACAAGGCACTAGTGAGAGAGGAGGCAAAGGTTGATGCTCTGGGGTTGTTAGGTGTGTACCAGGAGGATGATGATGAGGATGATGATCATGAGAGAGATCCGAGATTAGATCCTAGAGGAGTTGGATGAGGAGGAGGATGGGAGAGACATGGCCAGACAAGATGAGACAGGGGCAAAGGATCCAGACACGGATACATTGCGAGCCCAGGTTGCATCCTTGGAGGAGTAGATGAGAGTGTTGATGGCCGAGAGGGACGCATATCAAGTAGAGAGGGGCAAAGCCTTGATGGATAGGGATCAGGCCATAGCCTGGTGACAGGAGACTGAGCAGAGATTCATAGAGCCCAAGGCATTATGTACAAGACCATCAGTTGCTTTTACTAGAGAGCTAGTCAGGGCTAGAGAGAGGGAGAGATACTATCGGGACCTATATGAGGCAGAGGTTCCCCTAGATAGACTGGCTCCCAGTTTTTTAGTGGCACACAGTAGCAGGTCCCAAACTAGGACCCACATGCAGATAGTTAGCACAGAGGGGGTGGATCAACCACGTAGAGTAGGGCCATATGATAGACCTCCCTCAGCTCAGAGATCATCAGGTTCCCATCATCATTCCCCCACACACTCCCGGCATGATGGAAGTGGCAGTTCAGGATAGAAATACTGCTTGAGATTCATTTGAGACATTGTATTTTGATCTTATAGCCTGCGGGCTTCCATGTATTATTGATACATTATGACATTGTGATGTGACACAGTTGAGCGATATATATACATATGATTTTGGCAGTGATTCCCATGATATGGATTTCTATGTATTGATTATGCAGTTTTTATTTATACATGTGATGTTTTTATGATATGCCTATGTGATGGATGAGTATATATTTTATGATGTTTATGCAGCTAATGAGATAATGTTGATTCTATGTGATGTATGATTCTGTATGATGTATGCAATTTAGAACTATGAGATGCAATATGATGCGAATATGTATGATGGATACTACATGTATGTTATACAGACATAATGTGATGTATGTATTTACAATTTCTTTGTACATGAAATGCTTATGATATGTATTGTTTGATGATGATTGTCTATTATGCCATGATGATCTAGATAGGAAATATGCTTATTTGTATGTATGTTTCTAACATGTACATTGTATAATTTTTTGTGTCACAGGACTCCATCATAATGCAAGAAAGAAGAACTATTAGTGCAGAAAGAAAGAAAGACAAAGAATGAAAGACAGAAGATAAATGTTAGTATTAGCAATCTTTGATATTTTGCTATATCACAAAAGGTATTGCACTTTATCATCATTGGGAAAAAATAATACAAATGGAGAAAAACACCATGATATGACATAGATCAAGGTGTGAAAGATCACCCACTTGCTAACAACAAACAGTTGCAGACAAGGAGTGTCGTTAACTCATACTAAGGGCACAAGTTGCCCCAGTCTTTTTGTCAGGACAAACCAAAAACAACAAACAAAGTAAAAGATGGGTCATGAGACGTCATTGCTCCTCGAAATCCTTCATGGTACATCCTTGAGGAAACTAATAACATGACTCAAAATCAAATTTGAAAGACAGTCGACAGACAACAGTCAAAGAAAATAGAATTCTGATACATCGTTGCTTATCTAAATCCTTCATGAGACATCCTTGAGAAAGCTAGTAACATGAATCCTGTTGTGCAGTTTTGCACACACGCCCCACTGAAAGTAGGGACCCTCTTTTTGCTTTGGTTCTCTTAATTTATTGATTTCATTCTCTTTGGAGGTCCTTAGATGTTCATCTTGCTTGCCCAAGTGATTTCCCCAGGTTGCACTTTGAAAAAACTAAGTTCTGAGCAAAATTTGGGTTTTTACCCCAATCTAGGATTTTCCGGTCCGTCCAGATTTTCCCGGATTCTGCAGAAAATCCGGCTCTGTGGAAAAATCCGGGTTTTTAGTCCAGTCTGGGATTTTCTGGTCCATCTAGATTTTCGCGATTTCCATGAAAAGTCCAGCTCTGTGCAAAATCCGGGTTTTTACCCCAATCCGGGATTTTCCGGTCCATCCGGATTTTCCTGATTTCAATGAAATGCCAGATCCGAGCAAAGTCCGGGTTTTTACCTGCGTCCGGGTTTTTCCGCCCGACCCGGATTTTCCCGGATTTCTTCAGTTTTTCGGATTTTTTTCTGCGTCCGGGATTTTTCGCCTGACCCGGATTTTCCCAGATTTCTTCAGTTTTCCGGGTATGTGCCAAAGTCCAGAATTTTATGCCGTCCATGGAAATCCAGTCCACTCGGATTTTTCTGGATTTTCTGCTAGGCTTTGTGCAAATTGAAATACTGGTTTAAATTGATAAATTTGATGATAAATGTTCAACATCCCATGCTTAATTTGATATATTACACGATGTTTCGCGCATTCTTGGTTCGTTTTGATGATCTATTGTTGAAATTTTTGCCTTATTCGGTAGAATCCTGTCCAGCTGATTTTTTCCGGATTCTGGTCTGGAGTCCGCCTGACCTAGATTTTCCCAGATTTTCCCCTTGGTCCGGTTTCCCGAAATGGAAATTTTTATGAAAATGATTATTTTTCCAAAAATGGAAATTTTTTTAAAATGATCCTGAAAATGAAAATTTCTTGAGATTAAAAAAATTGAAAATAAAAATTTCCAAAAATGGAAAAAAATCTGAAAATGGAAAGTTTCCTTATAAAAATGTAAGTTTTTTTTAAAGGCCATGATTTTATTCAAATTTAATTTGGACATGTGAGCTATCAATAATGGTATCTGTTTTTTCAGGACTAAACAAATATTAAAAGGGGGTCTTGTATATGGATTCGTGCCAGAGGGGGAAATGTGGAGGTGTTCAATTTAGATTTTCAAAATGGGACCTACCTAAGAATCCGTGCCAAAACTGTCTACAGCTGGAGGACTTTCTAGAGAGCACGTGAATATGATCTTGCTGGAGATTGTGGGTCGACATGGATAATATTCATGCATTTAATGCAAATCTTGTCCTCTTTTGAATTTCTCCTTAGGCCGACCTATTTTGGGGCCCGTTATTATTGTAAAATCTAATTGGGTCGACATGTTTGGGGGTTTTCTATAAATGGCATTTGTGCCTCATTTGTAAGGGGAGATTTTAGGAGTTTGACTAGGCCAGAATTTTGCTAAGTTAGAAGGCCAGAGTTGGCAAGTAGTTTTCAGAATTAACTGTAGGAGATGAGAGACTTGAAATTGTTAAGTAATGCTGGAGAAGTAATGCAATTGGGTTGTTGATTTGGCAAACTTTGTATTTATTTTCAATAGTTTTTATGGTTTCTTGTTCTTGATTCTCAGATATTAGATGTTAGATGTTAGATTTTAGCTCTTTTACAATGATGGTGAAATGTTAATGATGTTGATCGATTTCCGGTCCATACTTTTAGCAATTTGCTGATTGTAGATTGTTGTGTAAAGTTAGTCTAGGCCTCACTTATGTGCTAAGTTCAACTGTGAATACTTGTTTACATTGTGCCAGCAGTTGGGTATGTGAATGAATGTTTAAAGTTTGAAAATCTTCAAATTTCCCCATAAGATCGCACCATTTCTGTGTAGTTGCAGGTTTGTCCTTGATCAAGCAGAGATCGGTTTTATTGGGGATCTGTCCATTTGCAGCTTTCATCATTATTGTGATTGATCTTAAGAGTTAGAATAGAATAGAATTTCTCTAAACCCTTATCTCTTTTGTTGTTTATTTTGAATCTGGGTTAGTTTTAGGATTGAAAGCATCACCATATTGTTGCATCTAATGAAAATTCACTTCCAACATTGTTCATTTGTAAGGCCCCTTGTGATTACCAGCATTTTCACATATTAGCTGGGTTGTTTATGCATTGTCAAGACCTGACACCCGAGAGACCTTGGGGTGATTTTCAACAATTTATTGTTGAAGATTATCTTTCAAGAGAGATAGAATATTGCATTATGTCTGAGTTGTTGCTGTGCAGAAAACACCATCAACAGATTGGCGCTAAAAGGAGGGCGAACAACGTGACATAACTGGAAGATTGAATGAGCCTATATGTTGAAAATATGAGATATGGCAGATCTCAAAATCTAAAAATTCAAGTTCTGAGTCAAGATGGAAAAGCAGTATCACGTTTATCATGAGGGAAATAGTCTTCGGATTGATTCTTTTTTACTTTGTGAGTCTCTGAACAAGAGGTTAGTTCTATGGGATGGTAAGGGTTTGCATCATTATGCATTATCAGATCAATGTAGAATCCACAACACTTGTACACACAGTGAGTTCGAATGTCTGGCCTTTCTGGGTGAAGTTGAGAGGGTTTTGCAAAGGAGCCTTTTCATGCAAAACCTATCTGAACCATTAGCCTCCTCAGATCTGGGGTTTATTGATGTTGCAGTTGAGGCATTTACACAGATAGTTGAAGGTCAGTTTTCTAGTGGTAAGTGCTTGCAGGATTTCCTTTCGTCTAAATGGTGCAGAGTCCACGATGCAGCCCATTCAGAGTTCATCTGTCGTTCGTGTGGGGACATTATCTTTAAAGTTGGAGAATACCTAGAGTGGAAATGTGAGTTAAGCAAAGAGTGCACTGTAGAAGGGCTGACTAATTCTGAATATAGGGATAGCATTGCAACTGATGTTGACGTGACTTTGGAAGGAACTGAGTGTCATGAAGATGAATTTGAGGCATCAGAGATAACAGAGGAACATTCAAGTGAAGAATCACCTATGGAGATCAAGGAGGATGTTCTTGCTGAGGCTAGTCAAGTTCCTGAAAACACAGTGGAGGCTGAAAAAGAGGTTCCTTTCCAAGACGAAGATGTGATACAGATCAGATACAAAGAGTTTGTTGCCAGAATTATAAGAGACTGGTCAAGCCTAGGTTTTGGAATCTACCTAGAGGAGCTGTTGTTACCAGCTTGGTGCAGGATACATGAGGAAGAGCATTCCAAATTCACCTATTTCCAGTGTTAGACAGTCATAAAGGGGGTGAAAGAACAAGTACAACTACTCTTACATGCAAATGATACACAGACAGATGCATCAGACAAGTCTCTGATTGAGGAATGCCAACCAGTTGCTGACGAATGTCTTGAAGAACATGAGGAAGCACTCAGTGAAGTGATCAACGTTCCTGATGATTGTGATCAATAATCTGAGCTCGTGTCAATAGAAGATGAATTCAAGAAGTCTTCTCATTTATCAAATTCTATTTTTCCTCAGCTTATTGATGAAGTGCATCATGAAAACTCATAGATTCTATGCATTATTGATGGGGTAGCTGATGTGGTTCACGCTAATGTGTAAGAAAATATGAATGATGTTGAAAATAGAAATGTTGCAGTCAGTATTGGTGAACATGCTCCAACTTCTCCAAGTGAGAATGTGCTGGAAGATCAATCTGTGATACCTTCGGATGAGCATCCTGCTGAGGAAATTGTTGTACAAGATAACGCCCCTGCGTTTTCACTATTGATCCCTCATGGAAATACTCAAACAGGTGAAAAGTTCCATGTTCATAGTTCTGAAAGTCTTCGATATGAATTTCACTTTGCATCATGTAATGATTCCTCTAATTCTAGCTTGCATGTTTCAAATGCAAGTGGAATATTGCACCTTCAATGGAGACCCCCTGATGACACTGTGATCAACTCTTCACAAGTGCAGGATGATTAACACAATATTCAGTCTGCAGAAATACAAAATCAGGTTGTTTCTTTCTTTGCTAGAAATTCTAAATCTTGTCAATTTGATTATGGAGATTCAGGAAGGACAACTTGCATATGGGTTAGTCATGGTCCTAATGAGTTGCCTCAGCTACTAGTTATCCCTAATCTTGACATGGAGTTTGAATGCTACAATGTAGAGTTTTATTTTTCTGAATATAAAGATAGGTTTGCATTTCTGAGGACTGTTACCTTCACCTTATTGCTTGTCCATGCATTGATTAATCATATGGGGATGAGTCTCAGTGCATCCTATCTGATCATGAGTCACTTTGAGTCTCTCTATGCATAGTGTTGATTTGAATAAATGCAGCTTGGTCTGCTTTTCTTTTACTTTTTTCTGTTTTGTTTTATTTAGGATAGATTGCTTTAGTTTAGATGGCTTTTCCTTGCTTCTGTTTTGGCTAGTTTAGTTTGCTGTAGGTTTCGGTTTGGTTGTTGTTTTGTTTCTCTGGCTTGGGTTTTCTGTTTTCTGGTTGGGGAAGTGTCTTTCCTATGCGATAATTATTTATTATCTGGGATTGTTCTAAGTGTTTTATTGATGGACTTTAGTCATGTGTCTTGAATTAATGGTCAAAGATCTTTTGTTGGTATCAAGTAGTCTGAATGTCTGATTTAAAGAGAATGGGTCATTGGTCTGATTTGAACCTGAAGTATTCTGAAATCTTATATCTTTCACACATCTTAAGAATCTGAAGGTTGCGGTAGGGTCCTTGCAAGGTCTTGTTGGGTGAAAAATTATATTTCTACTTTAGTGCCACTGTGGTTCTCAGCCCTGAGTGTGGACTTCACTGTTCACAGGTTGAAATGAAAAGAGTGAAAAAGAAAAGAAATATCAAAAAAAGAAAAAGAAAAAAAGAAGAAGAGAAAATATTGAGAGTCATAAGAATGATTTCAACTCATTAGGGGTATCTGAATATCTCTACTGGGGCTATGGATGCTTGGCTGGCAATAAAACTATGTTTAGGAGAGTCACAGTGATAACCTCGTCGGGGCTATGGACACCTGACTGGCAACGAGGCTCTATCCAGGCTACTTTTGGAACTCGAATCTTTACGTAGCCTAACTTGATTGAGCTTGGTTTCTACAGTAGCTCAAGGAGGGAAATGAACTCACTTGCACACACTTGGATTTTCAGTTTATTGAAGGTTTAGTCTACCTTTAGTTCAGATTCTTTAGTCTTGCATTTTGATTTGTTTGCCTGACAGGGAGATCGAAACCAGAGATTCTGGGTTCATGATTCTTGTTCATCATCAAAATACCCTGGAGCATTTTCCCAGCGGAGTCACCATTTGTTGTGCAGTTTTGCACACATGCCCCACTGAAAGTAGGGACCCTCTTTTTGCTTTGGTTTTTGGTGTCTTTTGGCCTCTTAATTTTATTGATTTCATTGTCTTTGGAGATCCTTAGATGTTCATCTTTCTTGCCCAAGTGATTTCCCCAGGTTGCACTTTGAAAAAACTAAGTTCTGAGCAAAATCCAGGGTTTTACCCCAATCCGGGATTTTCCGGTCCGTCCGGATTTTCCCAGATTCTGCTGAAAATCCAGCTCTATGGAAAAATCCAGGTTTTTAGTCCAGTCTGGGATTTTCCGGTCCATCTGGATTTTCCCGATTTCCATGAAAAGTCCGGCTCTGTGCAAAATCTAGGTTTTTACCCCAATCCAGGATTTTCTCGATTTCCATGAAATGTCGGATCCGAGCGAAGTCCAGGTTTTTACCTGCGTCCGGGATTTTCCACCCGACCAGGATTTTCCGAGATTTCTTCAGTTTTTTAGATTTTTGCCTGCGTCTAAGGATTTTCCAGGCGGATTTTCCCAGTTTCTTGATTTTGGGTATGTGCAAAGTCGAATTTTTATGCCGTCAGAAATCCGGTCCACGGATTTTTAAGACCTACGCCGAGCTTTGTGCAAATTGAAATACTGGTTTAAATTGATGAATTTGATGATAAATGCTCAACATCCCATGCTTAATTTGATATATTACACGATGTTTGGCGCATTCTTAGTTCGTTTTGATGATCTATTGTTGAAATTTTTGCCTTATTAGTAGAACCACTGCATTTGGTTTTCAAGGTTAATGCGGAGTCCACGACACAGATTTTCAATTTTCCCCTTGATGCAGTTTCGAAATGGAAATTTTACGAAAATGATTATTTTCCAAAATGGAAAATTTTTAAAATGATCTGAAAATGAAATTTCTTGAGATTAAAAAAATTGAAAATAAAAATTTCCAAAAATGGAAAAAAATCTGAAAATGGAAAGTTTCCTTATAAAAATGTAAGTTTTTTTTAAAGGCCATGATTTTATTCAAATTTAATTTGGACATGTGAGCTATCAATAATGGTATCTATTTTTTCAGGACTAAACAAATATTAAAAGGGGGACTTGCATATGGATTTGTGCTAGAGGGGGAAATCTGGAGGTGTTCAGTTTAGATTTTCAAAATGGGACCTGCCTAAGAATCCGTGCCAAAAATGTCTACAACTGGAGGACTTTCTAGAGGGCACGTGAATCTGATCTTGCTGGAGATTGTGGGTCGACATGGATAATATTCATGCATTTAATGCAAATCTTGTCCTCTTTTGAATTTCTCCTTAGGCCGACCTGTTTGGGGGTTTTCTATAAATGGCATTTGTGCCTCATTTGTAAGGGGAGATTTTAGGATTTTGACTAGGCCAGAATTTTGCTAAGTTAGAAGGCCAGAGTTGGCAAGTAGTTTTCAGAATTAGCTGTAGGAGATGAGAGACTTGAAATTGTTATGTAATGCTGGAGAAGTAATACAGTTGGGTTGTTGATTTGGAAAACTTTGTATTTATTTTCAACAGTTTTTATGGTTTCTTGTTCTTGATTCTCAGATATTAGATGTTAGATGTTAGATTTTAGCTCTTTTACAATGATGGTGAAATGTTAATGATGTTGATCGATTTCCAGTCTATACTTTTAGCAATTTGCTGATTGTAGATTGTTGTGTAAAGTTAGTCTAGGCCTCACTTATGTGCTAAGTTCAACTGTGAATGCTTGTTTACATTGTGCCAGCAGTTGGGTATGTGAATGAATGTTCAAAGTCTGAAAATCTTTAGATTTCCCCATAAGATCGCACCATTTCTGTGTAGTTGCAGGTTTGTCCTTGATCAAGCAGAGACCGGTTTTATTGGGGATATGTCCATTTGCAGCTTTCATCATTATTGTGATTGATCTTAAGAGTTAGAATAAAATAGAATCTCTCTAAACCCTTATCTCTTTTGTTGTTTATTTTGAATCTGGGTTAGTTTTAGGATTGAAAGCATCACCATATTGTTGCATCTGATAAAAATTCACTTCCAGTATTGTTCATTTGTAAGGCCCCTTGTGATTACCAGCATTTTCACATATTATCTGAGTTGTTTATGCATTGTCAAGACCTGACACCCGAGAGACCTTGGGGTGATTTTCAGCAATTTATTGTTGAAGATTATCTTTCAAGAGAGATAGAATATTGCATTCTGTCTGAGTTGTTGCTGTGCAGAAAACACCATCAACAAATCTCAGTCATCAATTCAAGATAAATGATAAGATAAATAAGCCATAGAGTCAAAAAGCTAGTAAAATATTTGCCAAAACTTGATCTTGTTTGTTTAATTTATTTGATTAATAAAAGGATTGATTGATAGAGCCTGATGTGAGGAGATACACATAACGGATAAGACTGTGAGTCTGGTTTCGATGTTATGACTATCTGTATAAGGCATGACAAAGCCTGGTTTCAGAAAGACATGTATCGTATAAGACATTGAGTCAGATGTCTTTGATGTGATAACCTGTGTAAGGCTATGCTTGATTTGTTTAACCTTGTCGATTATGTAGGAAGGACTCATCCTGAATAAGACATAAATTGAATGTTTTGATAATGTCTGTTTCCAAGAAAGGCACATCCTGTAGCAGACTGTAGTTGATCTGTTTTGATTGTTTTGTTTGGCAAGTTGTATGATTTGACTTAGAGAAATTGCTGACTTGTTCACCAGATGAATGCATGATGTGACATGATGTGTGGACAATTTACTATGTGTGACGAAAAACCCTAAAGGACTAACCTAGTGCGGCCTCGGGGGCTCATTGATTGATGGCCTTACCTATGTTGTACACGCAGAGACCTTGTAGTTCAACTTGACTTGACTGACAAGACTGACTACAAGTAGAAGACATGTGTGAAAGTGAATGTGACAAACCCTAATGGACTAACGTAGTGTGGCCTCGGGGGCTCATCGATTGATGTCCTTGCCTACATTATACACGTAGAGACCTCATAGTTTGACACGACCAACGACCTTGTCATATAGACATATGGATTAAATCATGATTTTATACAAACAAACCTAAATAGACTGACCTAATGCCTCGGGGGCACATTGGCATATGGCCTTGCCTATGTTCAGTCGCAGAGGCAACGTAGTTCGACAAACGACAAAGACTGACAAGTGCAATTGACTTTGACTTTGTTTTTGAATTTTTGAAATGTTTTGATTTTTTTTTTGTCTTTTGTAAATTTATCAATGTTTTTGTGTTTTCTCAGGTCATTTTGTAATGTTTTTGGATTTTCCATGATTTTACGTCTCCAACACAACCAATATAAGAACCAATATGACACATGTTAGGTGTTTGCCCCCAGTCGAGTATAAGACCAATTGATTATGAATAGGATAAAATGGGGGATATAAATTGCACTCGATGTCAATCGTTCCAAGTTATGGGAAAGACTACCACTTATTATGAATGGTATATACAAGCGATGGACATGAAAGATAAGGGATATGTACAAGGATAGGTAGTATGTAGAGGGATAAGGACTATGTACAGGGATAGGTAGTATGTACAGGGATAAGGACTATGAATAGGGTGGTGTACTATGTATAGGGTAGATTAGAATAATAGTAGACAAAGGAGCAGAGTCGAGTACACATGGCGCCTGTTTACCAGGTTTTCACCATGGTACCTATCCAAAGCACCATCGAAGTGGTTTTCACTATTGGATGAATGATTTGTCTTTACTATTTTCTAGATTATCTAATTTTTTTGATGTTACCAAGACATCTGTTTACCAGGTTTTCACCTTGATAATGATTTTTATCATTTTATGATTTTTTTGTATTTTTGCTAATTAAGACAAAGGCTCCTAGAAGCTATGCGTAGAATTTTTTCAGATGTAGACTATTGATTGGTGAGGACAATAGTTCCCCTTCAGAAGTAGAGAGTTGGTACGCTCTTGACCCAAAAGCTTCCGTAACAACATAAGGTCCTAACCAATTTGGTTCAAATTTTCCTAGTTTTTCTCTTTCTGCTTGATTCTTTGGGTTCTCCATTAAAACCAGGTCACCAATGTCAAAGTTTATGTTCAATACCTTCCTGTTATAGCTACGACGAAGGAGATTCTGATATGCTTGAAGATGGTCTAATGCCTTCTGTCTTTGCTCATCCAGGAATTTGAGCTCATGGAGTCTCAACACTCGGTACTCTTCATCATCAATGTGGCATTTCAAGGATACCCTTAGGGAAGGAATCTTGACCTCAATAGGTAGAATAGCCTTAGAGCCAAATAAAAGTGAATATGGAGTAGCACTAGTGGGAGTACGAATACTGGTACGATAAGCCCATAAGGCAGGGTTAAGCTGTAAATGCCAGTCACGACCATCATCATTGATAGTCTTCTTGAGGATTCTAATGATGGTCTTGTTAGATGCCTCTGCTTGGCCGTTACCTTGTGGGTAGTATGGAGTAGAGAAGTGATGTTGGATATGAAACTCTTCACAAAGATGATGAACTTCTTGGTTCTTAAATGGGCGGCCATTATCAGTGATTATGGACTGAGGGACACCATATCGACAGATGATATAGTTCAGGATAAATCTAGAAATCTGTGTGCCGGTAATGTATGTCATAGGAATGGCTTCAATCCACTTTGTAAAATACTCAGTGGCAGTGATAATGAACTTGTGCCCATTAGATGATGTAGGGTGGATCTTACCTATGAGGTCGAGTCCCCATTGGGCAAAGGGCCATGGTGACGTGATAGGATGGAGCTCCTGCGCTGGTGCATGTATCAATTCTCCATGAATTTGACATTGGCAACATTTCGTTACAAAAAGATATGAGTCTTTTTCCATAGTAGGCCAATAATAACCTAGTCTCATAATATTTTTGGCTAAGGTAGGACCTCTAGAATGGGAACCACATATACCCTCATGGACCCCACACAAGGTTGCTTGTGCTTTAGTAGAATCAAGGCATCTCAGTAGGGTATTATCTAAGGCACGTCTATATAGGGTGTCTCCGATGATGGTGTATTTGGCTGACTTGTGGAGGAATGTCCTACGTTGGTTATTTGATAGGCTAGTGGGTATGACTTCTGCATGAAGGTAATCATAGATTTCTTTGTACCATGGGGAATCAGGACCAACAATGTCACACACCATTTCAGAATTTGGGATATCGTAGGCTGGGACCAAAAGCTGTTCCACCAAGAACTCAAACTTAGGCACGTTGTTAGGAATGTCAAGAAGTGATGCAATTGTAGCCATAGCGTCTGCTGATCTATTTAAAATATGAGGCATTTGATGAAATTTGACTTTGTCAAAGTACTCTTTAAAGCTATCAGCCATACACTTGTATGGAGCAATTTTATCATCCTTAGTCTCATAATCATCATTTACCTGTCTGATTACTAGTTGAGAATCCCCATATACTTGTAAAATCTTAATTTTCCACTTGACTGCCATGTGTAACCCTATCACTAGAGCTTCATACTCTACTATGTTATTAGTGCATGGGAATGCAATCCTGAATGACTTAGGGATGGAATCACCCTGAGGTGTAATAAACAGTATACCTGCCCCTGAACCATGATTCATATGTGAGCCATCAAAGTACAGTTTCCATGTTATATTTGTGTCAATTATGAATATGAATTCATCAAGAAAGTCTGCAACTAATGGGTGATCTGCCTGTGTGTGTGCGTCAGCTAACTGATCAGCAATAACCTGTCCTTTAATAGCCTTTCTTTCTACGTACTGGATATCATACTCACTAAGTATCATAACCCATTTAGCCAATTGTCCTATTAATGCTGCCTTGCTGAGGAGATATTTCAGAGGGTCTATTTTAGCAATCAACATTGTTTGATGGTTTAGCATATAGTGCCTTAATTTATGAGTAGCAAATACTACTGCAAGACATGCACGTTCAATGGTACTAT
The DNA here is from genome assembly GCA_007258455.2 of Sequoia sempervirens. Taxonomy (NCBI): domain Eukaryota; kingdom Viridiplantae; phylum Streptophyta; class Pinopsida; order Cupressales; family Cupressaceae; genus Sequoia; species Sequoia sempervirens. The sequence goes on along the minus strand of VDFB02044382.1, from coordinate 36,785 downwards.
AGTTGAGCTCATAACCTACCAAAGTCCGACTGATATAATAGACTACCCTTTCATGACCTTCATCGTCATTCTGTGCAAGAAATTCTCTGAGTGATGAATGGGTTGCTATGATATAAAGAATCAATGGTCTTCCTTCAACAGGTGGCGTTAAGACAGGTGGTGTAAGTAAATATTCTTTAATCAGTTGAAAAGCCTCTTCCCATTTAGTTGTCCATGCAAAGGGTACCCCTTTCTTAAGTAGATGTTGAAAAGGGTGTGTCTTATCTGCTAGTTGCACTATAAATATTTTGATAGATTGCAACCTTCCTTGTAATGTCCTTAGTTGACTGAGATTAGTAGGTGGAGGCATGTCCATGATTGCTTTCACCTTAGTAGGATCCACTTCAATGCCTCGTCTAGAAATAATATAACCTAATAGCTTTCCTGACTTGACTCCAAACACACATTTCTTTGGATTAAGTCTCATTTTATACTTCTCTAGCCTCTGAAACATCTTGTCTAAAACCTGTAAATGTTCTACCCTTGTCTTAGATTTTGCAATAAGGTCATCGACATAATCCTCCATAAGAGTGTGTACTAGATCATGAAAGATAGTAGTCATGGCACGTTGATAAGATGCTCCAACATTCTTGAGTCCAAAGGGCATAACATTCCAGCAATAAGTTCCCCAAGGATAGGTGAAAGCTGTCTTATGTTGGTCTTCAGTTGAAATTCTAATCTGGTTATATCCTGAGAATCCATCCATAAGGGACAACATCTCATATCTTGCTGTCATGTCAACTATCATGTCTATGTTAGGCAAAGGAAAGTCATCCTTAGGACAGGCTTTATTGATGTCTCTAAAGTCAGTGCAGATGTGGATGCCCCCAGCTGGTTTAGTAACTGGTACAAGATTAGAAATCTAATCGGCATAGTCGATAGATATGATGAAACCAACATCTAAGAGCTTCTTGAGTTCCACCTTGACTAATAAAGCAATCTGTGGGTGCATTTTTCTCAACTTTTGTTTCACTAGTTTGGCACTTGGTTGTAAGGGAAAATGATGTAGAACAAGGTCAGGATCCAAACCCGACATATCGGCATATGACCAAGAAAAAATTATTTGTCTCTGTGCAAAGAAGTTATGGAACTCTGATTGCTCTTGTGTTGTCAATGACGCTGCAAAATGAGCCAATCGAGGATTCTCTTTGGTACCTATGTTGACTTCTACTGATTCTTCAATGAGCATAGGTGACTTTTCCTATGCAACAGGGAAAATGTTCAAACCTCCATCTTTAGATGCCTCAGAGGGGTTCTCACCTTCGGATGCATCCTTTCTTTTTTACCTTTTCATTGTCTAAAGGTGCCTTTCGGTTTTCACCTAGAGACTCATCCTTTTTATCTTGTTTATTCTTTTTCTCATTTTTGCGACTGAAGGGTTGAACAGATTCCCCAAAATATGCTTTGTTGTCCAAGTCAATGGTAAAACCAGCCTTATGATCACCATTTGGTATGCCTTCTCATAATCCCAGGAACTCAGTAATTGCTTCATCGTTCTCAAACATATCTAAAACAGGTGTGTCTTGTTGGTCCCAATCAATGAGTTGGGGATAGACTAAGGGCATGTCATCATCAAAGTTATCAAAGTTTAATGGAGTCAAGGTAAAGATTGAGTTATTCATGTGATCACAAAAGCCTTGTACTAAGTCCTGTTTGCTCTTAGGTTTAGGTTTTGGCAGATGGATAGGTGGGCCTAATGCCAAGGTTTGACTATCAGAAATAGGTGGCTCATTCTGCCAGGAGGTAGGATCAAGTGATTCCCAATAATAGTGTTTAAACCATTCTTCTTTTGTCATTTTCTTTGGTGAACAGGAATTCAAGGGATTGGATGAGGAACTTAGCATCAAGTTAAGTTCTCCAAATAACTTGTCAAGGTCCATGGAAGAAGTAGAGGATAGGGAATCCCACTCATAATCGTTAGAGTCGGGGGAATCATGATGATGTTGGTCCATTGGTTCGTGAGATATCTTAATATCTTCTAAAGCACTTACTTCCACAAGTAAGGGTAATGGGGTATTAGGAACGCCAATCTGAATCGGTTGAAACCCTAACCCTACTCCTTTTGGCCACTGAGAAACAAATATTGGTTCAATCCTACCATCTTGGTTTAAGCCTAAACCACTTTGTCCATCATATCCTTTGTTTTGCATGATTTTGAAACCTTTTCCATATAGACTTGTAGGAATATGAGCAAGTAAGAGGGCTTCTTCATCATCTTCCCTATACAACCAGGAAGTGACATCTTCTGTATCTACGGCCTCTTTGCTTAATTCACCCCATTTGGCAAAAGTTATTGTGGGAGGAATGTGTATAGTGACCATAGATTGTCTCCTATCTGATGTAGGTAAACCGTATGACTTAGGAGGAATCAAATGGCTAACACAATAGGAAGTTTTCATGTAATATTCTCCACAACCCTTGTCTTGGATCTCAACCCTAGGAGTGGTAGGAACTGAGGGTGAAATAGATGTTTGGGTAAGTGTGGTTAGATCAACATAGGAGGATGAATTAGACGATGAGGCCTCTTGGTTGACTAGCACTTGGTGTTGGGGAATCTCCTTTAGATTGGTGCAATACTAGAAAGGATCTGGATCACCGTCTATAGTTATTTATGTGCCATTGTAAGGAAATTTAAGACACTGATGATACATGGAAGGGACTGCCTTCATAGCATGAATCCATGGTCTTCCTAGAAAAATGTTATAAGGGTGAGATCCAAGACCTGGAACTTTGTCTCCATTACCGCAGGACCAATTCTGATAGGTGTTACAACTCCCTTTGATTTTATTTCTTCATCATCATAAGCTTTAATGACAATACTCTTGGTCATGTCTAAGCATGATTCTGAGATACCTAAAGCCTTAATTAGTTTTAAAGTGCATAGATTTAACCCTGCTCCTCCGTCTACCAAAACTCGTCTAACTTTGGTGTTGTCAACAAGGACTTCTAGGTGTAAAGGGTCATTGTGGTTCATCTTTTCAGTTGCATAGTCTTGTTTAGAAAACATGGCATGATGATTATTGGTCAAGTAGCCCTTCATTTCCTGGAAACGATTGACATCCAGATCATTAGGGAACGTGGTATTCTATAAAGCTTTATTAAGGATAGATCGATGCTCAGGGGAAATACGCAACAATTCCAAGATTGAGATTTGGGCTGGGGTCTTGCCCAACTGGTCAAAAAGGTTATATTGTAACTTGGAAGGTTGGGGTGTTTGCTGCGATGGAGGGCCTTGAATAGTGAATTTAGTATGACGAGTATTGACCGCACACTCAGGATTGGTATTGATAATAATGGTATTGATATTCTCATCGACGGTGTGAAGGCAGTTAATGGTTTTACCACCATTGTAATCATGCTTGACATTGGCATAGTTGGCTGACATATTGGTCTTAGTACTCAAACTGGGGACAGTTCCTTTCCCATGGTCATGTAGTGGGTTAGAAAATACTTGATGATCAGTGTTTGATGACTTCTATTTTTGTCCACTAACTTCAATAATTCTCTTTTTGACCAGATCCTATATGATATTCTTCAGTTGTCGACAGTTTTGTAAGTTATGTCCCTTAGTCCTATGATAATCACAAAAGGCATTGTCATCCCACCAAGCTGGTTTAAATTGTCCTGGATCATATTGTCTTGGTTCCTGTAGTTGTATGAGGTTATGTTGTGGCAGTTGTTTGAACACCGACTCAATGGGTTCCCCTAAAGGAGTGAATTCACATTTTTGAAATCTCCTTGGTTGTGGACATTGAGTATTTGGGACCACGTTAGGAGGTTGATTAACAACATTAAGTGTGTTGGAAAAAGTATTAGGTCCTTGTAATGTGAGGAGGGGTCCTGCTTGTAGTGTTTGAGCATCAAGCACCCCATCATTGGTGACATTTTTGTTGCGAGACCAAAATCTGTTTCTGTCAGTGGGGGTGTTTTGTACAATTGGGTTTCTATTGGATGTTGATGTCTTGAGTTCACCCTTTTCAATAAGATCCTTCTCTATTATAACCCCTTTTTCCACTAGTTCTGAAAAAGACGTACAACAATGTACCCTTAAGTTGCTTATGAGTTTTGCATGAAGGTTTTCTTGAAACATTGTAACTTTTTGTTTTTCAGGTATCTCAACAGGACACCTACTAGCTATAGTTCTCCATCTCTGAAAGAAAGCAATGAATGTTTCCCCTTTGTCTTGCGTTGTGTGACACAAGGTTGCTATATTTATCTCATGATCTATGTTGAAGGCGAATTGCTCCACAAATTTCTCAACTAGTTCACCCCAAGATCTAATGCCAGAATTTAGATTCGAAAACCATTCTAGTGCAATTCCTACAAGACTTCTTGGAAGCAGCCTCATAAGATACGTGGGATCATAAGCGACATCTATGAATATGGTAGAAAATTCCCTGATATGTTCTATTGGATTTCGTTTTCCATTGTACTTAGGAAGATTCGGTATGACATATCCATGAGGGAAAGGGGTCATGTACAATGATCTATCAAAAGGGAATGGGCATATGTCCTTTGGTAAAAATGATTTCTTAGTTGATTCCGACATGTTATCCATTTGTGTTTGTAATGCCTGCATTTGTGTTTGTAAGACATCAACTTGGGTCAAAGATGTGCTAGGAGGATTATGTGGATCCAGGTATGTATTCTAAAATCCAAAGTCTTGTGATGGGTTTCGATTAAATGTTGGCATCTGAGGTGGATTTGGATTTGGAATGTTGGTAAATGTGTTCTGGTCTGGAATTGGCATAAATTGGTGTTGACCTGAGATCTGTGTAAATGGATTTTGAGTACCAATTTGGAAAAAAGGATTCTGATTCAGAATTGATGTAAATTGGTTTTGACTTGGAATATGTGTAGACAGATTCTGACTACCAACCTATGAAAAAGGATTTTGATTCAGAATCGATGTAAATGGGTTTTGACTTGGAATTTGTGTGGACGGATTTTGACTACCAACCTATGAAAAAGGATTTTGATTGCCATATTGGAAGGAGGGAATGCCTCCTATTTGTGTAATCCTTAGTATAGCTCTAGTGACTTGAGCACTAGGTATGGCCATCGACTCTGGTATGGTACTCATGATAGTAGCAGTAGGGGTGTTTGCCGATTGTGGACTTGGGACACCGACATAAGGTGTAGAGGCTGACATTTTAGGTCATTTACTCCCAACAAGAGGACCAAAGGGAGTGGATGATGAAGCCCCTACAATGAAATTAAATTCTGATGTCATGCTAGATGTACCAAATGGGGACGTATGAACTATTGTACTTTGTGTAGATGTGGTAGATGGCATAGTCATGGTATTTTTCCCTTGTGTAAGTTGAGTTTGTAAGGTATTGATATCAAAACTTGGAGGTAAAGTAGCAACTTCAGCTAGCAATTTGCCTAAAAATTGTTGATGATCATTTGCTATGTACTCATCTACAAAAGAGGCAAACTTAGGGTCCTGTGCAGCAACCTCTATGTCCTCTACTGCAATATGTCCTTGAGTGTTTCTAGTGGTGAATTTGTCTAATAGAGTCTTATGAGTTCTTGAAGAAAAGGGATTGATGAATTCGCTTGGTTTTGACATGTTTTCTCTCTCTCTCTCTATCTTCTCTTAGACCTAGTTTCAACCATGTAAGACAAGCTCAATATGTGAGAAATGCAAAACTATAAGTATGAACAGTATGACCTTAGTCTATGTTTTTGGGATTTTCGTATGCAAAACAAGGAATGCTCTATGATGACACTAGCCTAAGATCTGAAGATGCAAAGCCTAATCAAGGTTCCTAAAATAATCGATTCTATTAACCTAGGACGAAGGGACCAACTACCTAAAGTCTAATCAAGGTATCAATTTAGTTTAAGTCAAGGAACCAATATAGGATGAGGATCAAGGACAAGTTGAGTTTCCTAACTAGACTGATGAGCTAGGAGGACTCTCTATAGGACAAAGTATAGGATGATAGGACTAGGTTCAATGACAAATTTTGTTGACACTATGATTTTTCTAGAGTATAGAAGGTGGACTACTCCTGAAGTTCGTAAAAGTGACCTTTCTAGAAGTCTAAAGCAAGGTAATATGTACCCTAAGATGAAGCTAAACTCTAAATGAGGACAACTATTGGTAATGAGTAAATGAACCTAAAGGGTGCAAAATTGAGCAAATCATTTTAGGTTTCTGTTCAAGGACTGTTTGTGTGAAGACAACTAAAACTGGTGTAATCGTGTTGACTGGACAGTGACTGTGAATTCTGGTTTTCTGATAATCAGAAAAATGCATCTCAATATTTAACAGATGCGGTTCAAAATTAATAGTTGCAGTTTTCTAGTAATCAAATGCGTTTCTCTAGTAAAATTCAGTTTAACTCTAACATATGTAGTTAACCTTTTCACAAATGTGACTTGTACTGACAGTTGTGACTCAGAATATAACGCATGCAGTTTTTCCAAAGCAATTGTGAGCTAAACTGGCAGATGCAACTCTAAACTATATAGATGCGACTCAAAATTACAGTTACAACTCAGAATGTAGCAGATGCGACTCAAAAAACCAATTGCAAGTTTCTGGTGAACAGTTGCGACTCTCTGTGAATTTTTAGTGACATGAATTTTAAACTGACTCCATTTTTCGTGATCAAATTCTGACAATCAAAGACAGTCATAAGACAAAGTGTTTTCAGTTTCAATTTTGGACTCAAAGAACGTTTAAGTTGATAATAGACAAGCACATCCTAATAGGCCAAAGGCCTAGGGTTTGTATACTTGGTATAGCCCACCGAAATACCCCGGATTGGTGATGAACACCTTTCCTTCTCGAGAGCAGATAGCTTAGAAATTTGGTGGCATTGGCTCCCCTCCATGACTCATTAACCTCTTTCGAGCACACCAATTTTGAATTCTTTGGGCAATGACCTCCCAAGAACTGCTATCTCTACTCAAGGGGATCAGTAGTGAGTATCTTTGAGCATGATACTGTACCCTGCACTATACCAAGCAATGGCCACAAATAGGTTGGTCTCTAAAACAAAAGGTATTTAGTACGGGCATTCCATTCATGGGGTGTGATCCATACAGTGCGAGTCCCCTTTCGGATCCATCTTGTCGAAACCACACTCGTGATTCTTGGGGTTTCCCTAAGAACCCACTTTTATATACTAGCTGGAAGTCCCTCGGGTTCAGGGTGCTACCGGTCTGAGTCATCCTGGGGTGAGTACTTTTTCCCACCAGAACAGGGCCAAGTTCTAGAGTTGGTAACCATTTCTCTTACACCCAGGATCACACAGATGCACAAGGGGAGAGGATACTTCGATGTACCAAGTCGTAAGGGTGACCAAACTTGTGCTTTTGCACCAAACACAGTAGACATTTGTTAATTTTAACCAAACGAAATATTTTCTATGCTACCAAATAATCTGTTTCAAAATTAACTAGGGTCTTTGACAAACGTCCTGCAGAAAAAACTATTTAGTAATTTTCAAAATTTTCTTCGTCAATCATCCTGCAAAGGTTTGTTAACTCCAAAGGGCCACACGCTGAAAATCAGATATTAGTAACACACAAACCAATTAAAAATTTTAGATTTTTGAAAACAGAAATAAAGTTTTACCAGTCAATTGCATCACGGTATTACCAGTCAGATGCGTCGTTCCTTATTCAGTTGCAGCTCAGGAAATCAATTGCGGTTTAGGAAATTTCGGATGCATCATATTTTTTCAAATGCGTCGTTTATTCTGCCAGATGTGGTTCAGGAAGTCAATTGCGTTGATTCGTCAAACTGATGCGTCGTTCCGTATGAAAAACCTGTAAAGATCAAAATAAACATCTACGAATTCATGAAGATGGTGTCTTCACGTCGGGTTCACCAAATGTAACACCATAGAAAAGTTGCACAATAGAAAAAAAAGATCATTAGAAGCAAACATGTATACAATACTAAATCTAAAATGCAAATTCATTTGTTAAGCAACAAAGTACATAGGAAAGATAAAACATAAACAAAACTAGAACAATCTCACCAATTTCGAACGTATTTCCATGATTCATCTCGATTGCCCTTCTCCATTTTTCTTGTGTAGTATGATTGCCCTCAGATTTTACGTAAATTTGTGCAAGTATAGCCTAAGATAGTGATTAGCAAAATATCGAAGATTCAAGACAAAGTTCTCTCAAAAGTCATAAGAATTCGCGAGAGAGATTGGAATGAAGAATGACAAATCAATTTATAGAAAATTGATTATTCGAACGATAGGCCGAGATCAAAAGATCAACAGACAGTTGAGATCGATAGATTGGACATGTATTTTGATAACTGACAGTAATGACATGAGTGATACAAATTAGAAATAGAATTAAAGATTAAATAAATGATTTAATCTTCAGTTCCGCATTCGAAAACATAAGAAATATCTTTGCATGACAAAGATGAAGATTGATTATAACAACTCTCTGTTCGAATGCATGGACGAGGTTTAATTAATTAAATAAGAATATTTAATTAATCTACATGTACATGCAAATAAGTTAGAACTGGACGATTGAATGATCTTATGAAAAGATTACTCGAGACAGCCACTCAGACATCAAATGAAGAGTTAACTGAATGATTAAAATAGATGTCGAGTCGAGTAAAAGTAAATACTTAGATAACTCACATAATTATCTAAAATATAGAGGAATGCGTTAAAATAGAATTAATGAATTAAATAATTCATTTAATTCAAGACTCGATATTCGAAGAATAATTAAATAAATAAGATTTATTTAATTAAATGATGAAGGGATTTTAAATGAATAATTAAATAAAGAAATTATTTAATTATAGTTGAAATATGATACAGAGTAAATTAAATAATGATCTATTTAATTTAACAAGAATAATAAGGTTAATTAGTAACATAATTAAATAAAAAGCGTTTATTTAATTAATCAGATAGAATTAATGTTAAGGTGTGAATTAATTAAATAATTAAGATTATTTAATCATGACCGTGAAGAATACAAATTACGAAGAATATGGAAGTCGCAGGCTTAAAACCAGATTTCGGTGTCTACAAACATTTTCCATAAGAATTTAGATTATAGCAATTGGGTCATTTTTAACTTTTGTATATGATAGTTGCGTGGAGTGAGGAGCTCAATTTGCCTTAGATTGATCATGATGAAAAAAATAATAACAAGATAAAGAAGATAAATGGGCACTTAAATTGTACCTATTACCCACCCAAAGTGTATTAAACCTATATTTGCAATGCCCCTTGAAAATTACAATGAATTTTTTTTTGCAAGTTGTACAAGGGACAAGCTCAAATCAATCATTTATAACACATGATGTTTTTTGCAATTTTTAGAAACATGACTTGTCAAATTAGAAAATAGATGTTACAAATAGATTCCTTGTGATTTTCTAAGCAATTTTTTTAAAAAATCAATTTTAACTTCGTATGCAAAAGTTATGTTGGTTGTACGTAATAAATGCAAATATACCTTCAGGCTAGTAGAAATCATAAGAAATTAACAAAATTAGCAAAAGGAACTTGCACCACTATGAAGCTCATCAAACAAACATTTTTTAGTCATCTCATTCACTAAAATCCAAAAACTAAAGCAAAATTTGTGCAAGTTTAAAAAAAGGACCAAATTAGCCTTTAGGGAGGGCCCTGGTGGCCCCTTGGGTGGTGCCATCGATGGTGATGGTCATTAGGCAGTAGGCAAGCGACAGTGTGGCAATAGTTGGGCTAATTGTGGGAACATTTTTTAAAAATTTATGTCATGGTTTTTTAAACCACTAGCAGTTATCCCCCACTTGGCAGGTAGTGCCAATGATAATCATCACAGGCGCTTGCACCTTAACATTAGTGTTGAATGCTTTGAGTATTGTAGACATCGCTCAACAAGTGCTTTAAGTGCTATAAACAATGCTTTGCAATCCAAGGTTTCAGCAATTAGTGAGGTTTTACATGCATCTGTTCATTCATCATTCCTTCATGCTTTTTTATTTTATTTCAAGGTTTAATTACCATAATGGGGTTTGACCAAGGAAAACCCACATTCCCTAACAAAGCATCATTTTTCTCTCTTGATGTGTGTTTATAAATCTAGGTGAATTGGAGCTTGAAGATCCTTTGAAGGAAAATTTGCAAAAGTTGTAAAAGTTGTCATAAGACTTGTTGTCAAGGCTCACGAAATTCAGACCTGGAGCAAGATATCCAACTTATTTACATGAAATTAGTGAAATTTTTCTTATTCAATCGATCTTTAGAGGCTCACAAAGTTCAGTTCAAAATTTTTCTCCTACGATACTTTTCACTTTTTTGGGACACTTTACAACTGTCCGGGCATATGAGTTGTAGTATACCCTTTTTTTCAGCCTTTTGCAGATCCAAATCAGTCACCAAGAGATCCTAGATTCTACTCAGAAACCCTAGACTGGGACTAAATCACCCATCTTAGTGTATGAATCCCAATGCACTTCAAAAGGTAGGTTTCTAGAGTTGCAAAACTTGTTTGGATTCCATCATTCTTCTAGGCACCTTTCGGTTTCATTCTATTTATCAATCTAATTTTATGCTCTCAAGTTTCTCGAGTTTTATGCATGAGTGTTTACATTTCTCTTTTGAAACTTCAATTTAATGGTGAACCCTTGTCTAATCACACAAGGAAACCCCTAGTCCATCCCTCAATCAAGTCACTTAGTTGAGGGATCTAGGTTTCCCAATGATTAGAGTGTGAAATATGTCCAATTCCATCTCCCAAAAGGTGGAACCCTATTTCCATTTAATCAATAATAATAATTCTAAAATTAATTTCTATGAACATTGTGTATATCGAAAATAAAAGCATGTTTATTTTTATTGTAGTTCTCATAAACCTTACACGGTATTGAATTTGATAAATTCTAATATTTTTGGGTTATCTTAATGTTCCTTAGAGTTTAAAATGTATTTGTTATGTTTTTTCATTGATGTATATAGTAGGGCATGGGTATATTTTCTTAGGAGTAAATATAATTTCTTCTACCAGTTTAATGAATTTGAGGATTATATATAGGTGATCAAATTGGTAAAAGGATTAATATTTTGAGGATTGATAATGGTCGTGAGTTTTATTCATAAATATTTCAATATTATTTTGTAAGGAACATGGAATATAAATAAATAAGACAACTCAATATGCCTATTAATAGAATAGATTTTCATAAATAATGAACATGAAGTTGATGGAGAGGGCTATGAGTATGCTCAATGGGGCCATATAGGAATAAAATTCTAGATAGAAATGATTGCTATTTCTTGCTAATTTTTAAATGTGTGTCTTTCATTATATCTTGTTGATAAGACACTTATGGAGGTATGGCTAGGAAAAACAACTTCATTGAGGCATTTTAAAGTTTTTGGTATTGACAAATATGAGCATGTTCTTAGGGATAAGAGATTAGATTTGGAGAAAAATGTTGTAAAATGTCTATTCATCAATTATGGTATTTGAATGGAAGGATACAATCTTTTTATCTTGAAACATAGAAAAAAATAGAGATAAATAGATAGAGGTGTGCCAAAGATGAATTGCCATGATGCACCTTATTTTTCTAGTTTCATTCAAAATATGTTTTATAGAAGATAGATTTAAAAAATAATAGAACTAACTATTTAAATGCATATTTGAAAAGGGTAAAATTTTGTGTACCTTTCACTGAAAGTGCTTTTTCAGTCCTCACTGAGAACTCATTCACCCTATGGTGAATGGATCATGGATAGGGCTCTTGAAAATTAGTTTCTATGTTTTGTTTGGCTTAGTTTGTACTTCCAGATTCTAGTTCACTATTGAAAATTCAAAAATAAAACTTATAGATTAGTTTTCATGATTTGATAAATTTTCTTGCAACTTTGACAACTTTACAACTTTCTTCAATTTTTCTCTCCAAATAATATTCAACCTAAAACTCGCAATCACACATCAAAGAGAGAAAAAAAAAAAATTCTAGGGAATAGGGGTTTTCCTTGGTCAAAACTTGTTTTGGTAATTAAACCTTATGATGAAACAATGAAACATGAAGAGATGAAATAATGATACCTTATTTGAAACTTTGAATAAGTCTGCACACTAGCATGAAGTGACCTCAATGGATGTAGATCGTTATCATGAAAATTGATGTAAAACAATACCTCTGATATGCTTGATAGATCTTGAAAATTACATCACCACATTAGCTCAAACAACATGCATAATGCAATACATCTTTGACATGACAATAAAATCATGATTGCTGCAATAATCTTCTACAAATCTACCCTTGAATGCCCCAAAAATTCTCTTGATCACACTTTCTCATAAACTTGCTATTAGGACTTGAACACATAAAAACTTAGATATTTTAGGTGAAAACATAGTGAACTAATGATGCAGGAGCATCCAGTGGTGTAAGGGAAATCTTGCATCACCCAAAAATAGCTAAATTTCAAGTTTATCAAATTTTAGATGTTTTTTTAATTTCTGGATACCCTTTTCGTCATAATGAAATTCAAAATTTATAGTTTTTAATTTCTATTCTTGGGTTTAAAGATATTGCAGTTTTAGTTTCCTAGATTTGCACCTAAAAATATTTCGAGTTAGATTTGAGGCACTTAGAGTTCCCAGATCAGCCCTAAAACTTTCCAAAATTGGCGTAGCAAACTTCGAGCACGTTCTTGACTTCAAGACCTTTTCAACAGTTCAAACGGTTCACGAATCAGAGTCCCAGATCAAAAGTTATGGCCCCGGGAAGTTGGCGCACTTTCTAGAAGATACAATTGCAAATGTTCTTTTGAAATTTGAACTTCAAGTTGTAATTTTTCAGCGCCAAACTGCCTAAACTCAAAATTTGAATGTTTTTTTGGCTCCAAACTAAAAAGGAGCTCTATTTATGGGCGGGTTTCTATTTTTTGGGTAACTTTTTGGGGACAAGCTCGCATATTGCGAAAGGGTGATTCTATAGCTTTATGTAACTTGCATGTGTTGTAAAACTTGGGGATTTGAGATCATCTACATGTAAGAAGCTCCATTTTCCAAATAATAAAATTATTCTTTTGTTTGTGGGTTATTTTTTGTGTCTTGGGTTGTGCCCTCATCAAGTGGTTTTCTTGAGTGTGTGGACAGATCGCCGATTGTGAGGCAGTTCACACCAGGATTGTGGTTGTGGGTTGAGTTCAAGAAAGATGCCTCCAAGAGTGATGCCTGGTAGGCATGGTGGTGCTAGAGGTGGTTGAGGTGGCATAAATGTTGGTGGAAGAGATGCACTGGTAGCCCTCCAAAGATAGATTGATGCGTTACAAGAGCAGGTGAGAAGAGGGTTAAACCTGAGGGAGGAAAGTGAGGATGAAGGAGAGGAAGAAGGTTCAAATGCAGAAGAGGAAGAAGAAGCAATTGATCAAGACCAAATGTGGCTAATAAGGGCCATTTCAAAGATCGGGAAAAGACCCAGAGCAGAAGTCCCCAGTTATTCTGGATGTCTGAACCCATAAGAGTTGATTGACTGGATCAACGAGCTAGAAGAATATTTTGAGTATGAGGAAATAAAGGACCTAGATCGGGTTAATTTTGCGAAAATGAAGTTGAAGGGCCATGCCAATATTTGGTGGAAAGAGGTCCAATTGGAAAGAAATTGAAGAGGAAAAGGAAATATCACCAGATGGGATCGCATGGTAGAGAAACTGAAGAAGCAGTTCATACCAGTGAACTACAAGTTAGATTTGTTGAAGAAATTGCAAGGGTTGAAGCAAGGAAGCAGATCTGTGAAAGAATATATTGAATAATTTCACAAGATAATCATCAGAACGCGCCACATAGAGGCCAATAAGGAGAAGGTAGCACGATATCTTAATGGGTTACGACCGAGCATTCAGGAGGAGTTAAGCCTAGTAAGAATGACCACCATTGAGGATGTGTATCAGTTTGCTCTGAAGGTGGAAGAGAAGTTGAACAAAAATATTTGATAGCAAGTAAAAAGGATGAGGAGGTCAAAGTGGAAGGGGCAATGGAAGACCTTCAGGAAGCCGAAATGACGATGAAAAGAAAAGTGAAGATGTGGGTACTAGCCGAAGCCAAAGGAATGACAACTTCTACCACCCTCGTGATCAAAATAGTGGTGATCAAAGAGGTAGAGGATGAGGGAGATATGGAAAAGGGTTTGGAAGAGGTGGTTTCAAAGGAATGTGTTTCTAGTGTGGTGAAGAAGGGAATCGAGCCTATGAATGTCCACAACACCAAGGAAGGGTAGACAAAAGGCCAGAAGGTCGTGGAAGGGTTGCGCATGCAGATGAGGATGCCCAATCTAAACATTCAGATGATGTTGAAAGGGGAGAAGCCCTAGTGATTAGGAGAACCCTAGTGACTGAGGAAAAGGAACCAGAACAGAGGAAGAATCTATGTCACACAAGGTGCAAGTGTGAAGGAAAATGTTGTGATGTCATTATTGACGGTGGGAGTACCGATAATCTGGTGTCAGAAGAAATGGTCACAAAGTTGAAGCTGAAGAGGGAAAGGCACCCGCATCCGTATCGGATTGCCTGGTTGCAGAAATACCACAAAGTTTTGGTCAATGAGCAGTACCTAGTATAGTTCAATATCGAGAGCTACCATGATGAGGTACTCTATGATATCATCCCCATGGATGCATGTCACATGTTGTTGGGGAGGCCGTGGTAGTTCGATAGGCGAGCTATACATGATGGCCATGCAAACACTTATTCCTTGAAAAAGGATGGGGTTCATCACAAGTTGAAACCCCTATGAGACCTAAGAAAGGGTATGCAAAGAGTGCTAGAATTTGTTATGTAGATGGAAGAAAAAAATTTTAGAAGGTATGAAGCATGAGTGTGTGTGTGTTATGCATTGATTCATAGAGTGAGTAAGGAGGATAGTGAAAAGGTTCCAGAAGAATTTTTTGGGATGTTGGATGAGTTTCAGGATATTGTTTCTGATAATGTACCTGAGGGTTTAACACCAATAAGGAAGATCAGTCATTAGATTGACTTGATTCTTGGAGCTAGTTTGCCAAATGAGGTAGCTCATAGAATGACTCCAGTAGAAAATGAGGAGTCAACAGAAAAGTTCAAGAGTTGTTGAGAAAGGGTTTGATACGGGAGAGTTTGAGTCCATGTACAGTACCTGTAATACTAGCACCAAAGAAGGATGGGGAGTGGAGGATGTGTACAGATTCTCAAGCCATAAACAAGATAACAATCAAGTACAAATTTCCCCTGCCAAGGATGGATGACCCGATGGACTGTTTGAGTGGAGCTCAGTACTTCACAAAGATTGATCTGAAGAGTGGATATCACCTGATCCGGATTCGAGAGGGAGATGAATGGAAGACCGCCTTCAAGACAAAAGAGGGCATGTACGAGTGGTTAGTCATGCCTTTTGGGCTAACCAATGGCACCGAGCACATTCATGCGGCTCATGAACAAGGTACTAAAAGAATTTATGTGAAGTTTTGTTATTGTGTATTTAGATGATATTTTGATTTTCAGTAAGACGTTGGATGAGCATCTGATGCATATTCGGAGAGCCTTTGAGAAGTTAAGAGAAGAGAAACTGTTGATTAATCTGAAGAAGTGCAGTTTTGTGAAGAGGGAGTTAGTGTATTTGGGGTTTGTTGTCTCAGCAGAAGGTCTCAAGATGGACCTAGAGAAGGTGAAGGCTATTCTCGAATGGCCTACCCTAAGAACTGCTACCAAGGTGAGATTTTTCCATGGTTTGGCTAGTTTTTATAAAAAGTTCATTAGAAACTTCAGTAGTATTTGTGGACCCTTGACCGAAACAATGAAAGCGTATTAGAAAAGAATTCAAGTGGAAGCAATCAAAAAGCTCTTTGAACCTGCTGGAAGCAAAAGGTGATAGAGCAACCTGTTCTAGCCCTCCCATATTTCAACAAGGTGTTTCAGGTGGATTGTGATGCCGTTGGTTGTGCCATTGGAGCAGTGTTGAGCCAAGAAGGTAAGCCCATTGCCTATTTCAGTGAAAAGTTAAATGATGCTAAGAGAAAGTATTATGTATATGATCAGGAATTTTATGCAATAGTTCAAGCATTAAAGAAATGAATACATTATTTTTTTCTCTCTAAGGAATTTGTTCTATATACCCATCATCGCTTTGCGCATCTAAATAAATGGAAAAATTAAATCGAGGCATATGAAATGGGTAGATTTTTTTTATGTGAGTTATACCTTTGTTTTGGAAACATAGAGTGGGGAAGTCAAATAGGGTTGTAGATGTCTTTAAGTAGGAGGCATACATTGATGACAAAGATGCGATTGAAGTGGTTGGGTTCAATGAACTTAAGACATTGTAACGTTGTATGATCCCTCGATTTCGTAGAGGCTTGGAAAGCTTTGAGGAACCTGTTATAGTGGATAGGACAAGGTGGCTGGATTTCATAATCTAGGATGGCATGTTATTTAAGGGAAGTCAATTGTGTATCCCGAGGAGTTCCATGAGGGAGAACCTGATAAAGGAGAAGCATAGTGGAGGAATGGTGGGACATTTTGGCTGAGATAAGACCATTGTCATTATCAGTGAGCATTATTATTGGCCTCAGTTGTCACAAGATGTGAAGAAGTTTGTACAAAGTTGCAGGGTATGTCAGATGGATAAAGGAGTGAGCCAGAATACAAGCTTATATCAGCCCTTACCTGTACTAGAGAAGTCATGGGAGGATATAAGTATGGACTTTGTTCTTGGTTTGCTAAGGACACAACGAGGGAATGATTCAGTTTTTGTGGGGGTTGATAGGTTTTCAAAGATGGCACATTTCATTCCATGTCAAAAGACCCATGATGCAGTCCACATTGCTGACTTGTTCTTCAAAGAGGTGGTGAGGCTACATGGTCTACCAAAGAATATTGTTTTAGATCGTGACAACAAATTTGTGGGGTACTTTTGGAGGACTGCACACCATCCACAAATAGATGGGCTAATAAAGGTTGTTAACAGGAGTCTGGGTAACCTACTGAGATGTTTGGTAGGAGATAAACCCAAGGGATGGGACTTGATCTTACCCCAGGCATAATTTTCTTACAACAATTCTGTCAACAGAAGCACTGGTAGATCACCATTCCAGATTGTGTATAGAGGTAGCCCTAGAAGAGCTCCAGAATTGAGGAAGATGGACCAAGAGAATAAAATAAGTGTTGAAGCCAAAAATTTTGCAGAACACATCAAGGATATACATGAGAAGGTAAGAGAACATATTAACAAGATGAATATGCAGTATAAGGCTAAGGCAGATAAGAAGAAGAGGTATAAGGAGTTTCAGATTGGTGATGAAGTGATGGTCCACTTGAGGAAAGAAAGGCTTCCAGTGGGAACATATAACAAATTGAAGGTGAAGAAGTTTGGTCCCTGTAAAATTTTGAAGAGGCATGATTCAGGGAATGCATATGAGGTAGAGTTGCTAGATGGATTCAAAATTTTCCTTGTGTTCAACATTTCAGATTTGACAGAGAATCATGAAGGTGGCACAAAGGAAGTACCAACGATGGAACAATGTGGGATTCCAGCACCTACTTCAAAAAAGGAGGAAATTGAGGAAATCCTTGATAGTCGTGTGGGAAGGAGTACTAGGAATAGGCAGTATGAAGAATATCAAGTGAAATGGAAAGGAAGGCCTGTTGAAGATTCATCCTGGTTACCTAAGGCAGAGGTCGATCATTTTGGTTTTCCTCCACCATCTGAGATGTGATGGGGTCAGTTCTCAAGTTACCCTGGGTGTCTGATGCAGGAGAATCCAGTGGTGTAAGGGCAATCTTGCATCACCCAAAAATAGCTAAATTTCAAGTTTCTCAGTTTTTAGATGTTTTTACATTTTTGGATACCCTTTTCATCATAATGAAATTCACAATTTATAGTTTTTAATTTCTATTCTTGGGTTGAAAGATATTGCAGTTTTAGTTTCCCATATTTGCACCTAAAAATCTTTCGAGTTAGATTTGAGGCACTTAGAGTTCCTAGATCAGCCCCAAAACTTGCCAAAATTGGTGTAGTGGATTTCGAGCGCGTTCTTGACTTTGAGACCTTTTCAACGGTTCAAACGGTTCGCAAATAAGATTCCCGAATCAAAAGTTATGGCCCTGAGAAGTTGGCACACTTTCTAGAAGATACAATTGCAAGTGTTCTTTTGAAATTTGAACTTCAAGTTGTAATTTTTCAGCGCCAAACTGCCTAAACTCAAAATTTGAATGTTGTTTTGGCTCCAAACTAAAGAGGAGCTCTATTTATGGGCGGGTTTCTACTTTTTGGGTAACTTTTTGGGGACAAGCTCGAATATTGTGAAAGGGTGATTCTGTAGCTTTATGTAACTTGCATGTGTTGTAAAACTTGGGGATTTGAGATCCTTTGCATGTAAGAAGCTCCATTTTCCAAATAATTAAATTATTCTCTTGTTTGTGGGTTATTTTCTATGTCTTGGGTCGTGCCCTCATCAACTAACCTTATATTTATACACATCTTAATATTAATTCCAAAAATTCAAATATCACAAGATGACATTGGATTATAGATTTGAAATCATCAAAATACCACTATAGTATAGGAAAATGTATCCCTCTACATTTTCACACTTTTTTGGGCCTTCCTTGCTAAAATTGGGCTTTTGTATGCCTTATTTGGTCCTAATTTGCATCCAAAAGTCTTATTTAATGCATCTTTCTGCGGATAATCTCAACACATATCAAATGACCAATCATAAATTAATAATTTTGGATTGCATGGCCTAGATTTAATGATCCAGGACTCAAATGCCACCTTGGGCATATGGGTCCCACCTAGGTTTCGGGGCCTAGATCCAAATTTCACATAAAATTAAACCTTTCTAGAAATTTATGTCTCAAGCTTAGCCTAATGGGACTCATACACCACAATTGGTGTATGAGTCCCACTTAGCTTAGACCTAATTTAATTTCAAATTCTTCGTAGGATTCTATTCTCCTAGATTTGATGTTAGCTTGTAGTGTTGTAATTTCGGGAATTTTGGCATAAACAAGTATAAATACAAGGTTATTTCACTCACATTTCACCTAACAAGTTAATGAAGCATTCCTATAGAAAATATGCAATCAAGAGCACTTACAAGAGTTTACAAGAGCATTCAAGAGTTATTACCAAGCATTTTGGAGCATTATTCAAGTATCAAGCATCATGTCAAAGTGATCATGCATCATTTTTGTTTTTGAGCTAACATTTGTGATGTAGGGTTTTATGATTCAAGCAAGCATTTAAGTCAAAATCCATAACATTCAAGAAAGAGTCAAGATCCAAATTCATGCTCACCATTGCATACAAGATTGCATCCTTTTGATCAAGGGTTTGGTGAGTTGCAACATTGCATATCTGTTCATTCATCATTCCTTCCTTTTATTTGATTTCATTTCAAGGTTTGATTACCAAAACAGGGTTCGACAAGGAAAACCCATATCCACTAATAAAACAACTATTTTCCCCCTCTCTTTGATGTTTGATTTGTGGATCTAGGTGGTTTAGGTTGAAGATCCATTGAAGAACAAGATTGGAGAAAAGTGTCAAGTTGCAAGTTGTTAAAGTTGTCACCTACATTGCAAGATCACATAAAGTCATATGTAGGTTGTAATATTTTAGAGTTTCAAAACTAGAGATTTGGAAGGAAGGAAGCTATGAGAGATCATTAAAGGATATCATAGTTTTAGATCAACCCTGATACTAGGACTAAATCACCACTTGTGGTGTATGAGTCCCAATATACCTAAATTCAAACATTTTTTGCAGATCCTAATTTAGTAGTTTGAGATTCAAGTTTTGGTCAAAAACCCTAATCTGGGACTAAATTTTCCAACTAGGTGTATGAGTCCTAGTAAGCATTAAAGTCAACATTTTTAGGATTTCAGGTCTTCATTCAAGCCTCTTCAGCTTCCACATGCACCTTTGTACTTTCTCAGTCATTTATTTTTATTTTAGTTTCATAATCTAGATCATAGTTAGGTTTTGGATATCTTTAAATTCCTATTCTTTCCAAGCTCTTGCTTGGTGGTGAACCCTCTTTTATTATTTTATCACACCCTAGGACACCCTTGTTTTAGATCTCTTTCCCTCATTCCATCCTAGGATTGAGATCTCTAGGCTTTTCTTGAATAAAACTTGTAGAAAATTGGTTGGTTCTATCTCCCAAAGCATAGATACCCTACACCATATTTTCTAGGTTTCATTTTGGTGAACCTAGCACTTAGAACACCTTTTTTTCTGATTTGGAGTGCATCATAGTCCTAGATCTAGCTTACGTTAACCTTGCACTAGGTCTTGCATTAGTTAATTCACATCTAGGGTTTCAAAATATTGCATTAGTGAAAGTGCATATAGGTTGCATTTTTACATCTTTCATCATTGAATTTCATTTAATATATATAATTTCATTCAATCTAGACATCATTCAAAACAAAAAACCTAACATTTACTCAAAAAAATTCTGAAATTTGTGCAAAAACCCTAATTTGGGACTCATACACCCCTCTAGGTGATTTAGTCCCAATACAAGTTATTTTTCCTAGTTATGGTGAATTTTATTCTTTATCTAAACCCCTAAAAAACCCTAATTGGGCCTCATATGCCCCTTTGGGTGATTTAATCTTGTTTTAGATCTTAAACTACATTTTACAACACTAAAAACTTTGTTTCTACATTTCAGTTGCCTACTGTTAGATTTTTGTTTCACTTTACTGAGCTTTTGTTTCATGCATTTCATTAGGTCTAGCTTAATTTAGTTTCATTTAAAATTGTGGATAGAATTAGATTTATATACTTTTCATTTCCAACATTAGTTCATAGTTTTACAAGCTTAGATTAAATTTAGAATTCATTAGAAAACAAAAACCAAAAACACCTATAAATTGATGAACCACTCAAATAAAGAATAGTTATTTGAGTATGCCAAATCTCTTTTTTCAAGTTAACCTAACCCTCAATAATTTTAGTAGTGATGAATTTTGCATGTTAAATGAAGCCCTTGAGGAATTCATTTCACAAGGTTCATCCACTAAGGCTTGCTATATCAAACCAAGAAAAAGATAAGTTAATGTGATCCAACCCCAACTCATCCTTTACCCACCTTCAAATGTACCTCAAACTTGCAATAAACCTATTTTCACTCTTGAACCACCTGTTGGTTATTTTTTTAAGAACCAAACTAATCTCTAGAAATACCTATGGATTTCACCATTTCCAATTATTAGTACTTCTAAAGGGATTGGCCAATGAATGAATAGAGGCTGCAAAACTTCTATTCCTACTCTTTGGGCTCTCTGAAACCCGAGAGCGTGATCCCACAATGCATACTTAAACACCTTACACAATTACATTCAAATACATTGTTAGTAACAAATATCTCTCATAAAACCATTCAATAATATGCATCAAATAAGTTGGAAGCTTATTTATCAATGCAATATATATTGAGCATGAGAAAATGGAATTTTAACACAAAACAACAACAATAGTATCCATTTGATATTTTATGTTTTAAAGATTGAGTAACTAATGAATCAAAACTGAAAATGAACCACAAATACTCTACATGAACTAGTGCTTTTATCCCAAGCACAGATTCAATATCACTCTATGTGACATGATAACAATTTCTACAATAGCACCTATAACCTCAAGAAATCTTGCATTACAAAATTTCTCGGTGACGTTCATGATTATTAATACTTACAAATATCCTAGTACCCAGTTCTTATAATTCATTAATCTCACACAAGCACTTACATCAATTCATTGAATCAATAAGCAAGCATAAAACTAAACATCTATCAAACAATGATAGAGACAAATGACAGAAATCCTGGATTAATTTCACTCATAACTCATAATACACATACAAGGAGAGACAATATCCATGAAAATTATATTACTCTGTATTATAAATGCTATATCATTATCATATTTACATGCATTTAAGTATGAACTCCAAAAGAAACTTAGGACAAAAACTCTAAAACTTGCTTCATATTATCTAGACAACTTCACAATATTAACTCAAATTTTCAACCCTTGTGCTTTTGGACCTGAATTCCTTCTTATAGAGATGAAGGAGCAAACAAGCTTTAGGCTAGATAGCACATATGTCATGATTTCATTGAACCACTTATAACAATATTCCCTTTTCAATTATACTTGAGCCTTCAAGTGGAGAAAATAAACATGAGGAAAAATTGACCTCAACTCTTTGTAGAAAGTAGGTCCCACCTTCAAAAACATCATTGGTTTGTTACAATAGTTTCAAGATATTCCCCATGCATTAAAAAATGCCAACCATGGGAGAATCAAAACAACAAAACTTACAAAGCAAGAAAATGAAAGAAAAAAAAAGAGTCAAAATTTATCCACATTAGCACCAAGTGCTATTCATTTGAATTTGAGGAGAGAATAATATTTTACAATGTTATACCAAAAACCTAATCTGTACTATATTCGGGCTATGTATTATTCTTCTCCTGTCCATTATTTTCCTCTTTCACTAATCCTTACACATATTCATTCTATGTATTTCTCCAACCAAGTGTTATATTCCTCCTCAGTGGGCCATTTTACATTCAATAAATCCTACACCTTAGTAGTGTACTGAGAATATCTGGCATCAATTAAAATATTGGCTTCTTTAAAAAATATGTCCATCTTTGATTCAATTTCCACCATTGTGTCAATATTTGAATTGAGCAAGATGTAATTAGTGACAAAAAAGTCATCAAAGCTGCTCCAAGTGTCCCTCCCAAATCTTTATTCCAAGTGTCAAATGGATATAACTCACCTTTTGGACACAATATTTGAGGCATACCACTTTCCTCCATCTCTTTGAATATCTTCAACTTTCTTTGGAGCTATATACCTAACTTCCCATGGAAAGTAGTTATTTCATTTGTTGATTCAATGATTTGAAAAATTTCAAGAATATTGGTGGGTGCCTTGGGGTCTTCATTCATTCTGGGCATCATTTCTTTCAAAGCATTTACCCTAGTAATCCAATTATTCCAATTATTCCATTCATTCCTGAAGGCCTCTTGTACTTGCAAATATTTTGTATTTGCCTCATGAATATTCTTATAAGTGGCCCAAACATAATTATCCTTGTGGACCAACTTGGCCTCCCTATACTTAAACACATCCTCAAAAAATTCATTTGCCACCTTCACTGTTTCAAGTTTGGCTTGCTTGACATTTTCCTTCTCAGTAGTCAGCTTACCTTTCAAATCATCAATTCTTAAGGCCAAAGTCTCCCTATCTTGTGTGGACATATCAAATGAAGATGGTTGAGTTATTATCTTCTAAGTAGCTTGGATAGTGGCCCTCATTTTATTTAGCTCAACCAAGGTCTTATTGTACTCTTTAACCAAAGATTCATATTTTTTTGAGAAATATGCAGTATCCACACTAAGCATTGTAGCATGTGCAGTTAACTCAGCTGCTTGGATAGGATTTATGTCAGTAGCTCTTTTTAAGACTAATCAACCAATAACTTCTTCAATAGGCCTAGAAACATCATGCTTACTAGTATTAGGTGCCATAGACCAAATTGCAAGTGTATGCAACTTTGGACTATACCTAGAACCAAACACTTTATCCTCAAATTGATCTTCAGATATTAAAGCTTGAGGGTCTCTTCTCACTGCATCATATGCTATGGAAGAAGTGATAGTACATCCTAGAAATAACATGATTCCACTATCCTTGACAATATTTCTAGCCTCAGTGGGAGTAATGGCTACAATTTCAGCCCTAATTTTGTCTTCCTTTGCTTTCTCAACTTCCTCCTGATGAGAAGGTTCAACATTAGCTCAGGCTGATTCAAGTCTCTCTTTTATCTCCTTACTCCACCATTGAATCATAAACTCCTGAAATTCTTTGGTCTACACAAATTTATCATCAGTGAAAAATTCATCACACTCCCTAATCCTGGGATCATCATCATTTTCTCTGTCATATTGCCATTTGACAATCCTGCCAGGAGGAACATCTAAACTATGAGTTTCTTCAATATGGGGAGGAGGAAATTTCTGATCCACTTCCTCATTTCCTGGCACATGTTCTACCATTTGTTCTTCCCTAACCTGTTGAACATCTACAGGTTGTTCTGGGATATCCATAGCTTGCTTTTGTTATTGCTATTCTAGGAGAACCTATGCTTTATCAAAAACCTCCTTTACCTTTACCTTAAACTCACCAGACTGATAATCCATTAACATAATGAAGGATCTTTCCAAGGGGTTTGGAATTATACTATATGGACTCATGTAAAAGGCATTCCTTTTCATATTTTTTTCCTCAATGTTCATTATAGCTGTCCATTCTCTTTTCCTAGTCATGAAAGCCTCATCACTTATCAGATTTGTTAATACATCATCTTTGTACAAGAACTCATGATGTATGACACCTAATCTTTTTTGTCTTCTTCTTCCTGCTACAAACCCCTCTAGATCAAAAACTCTAATCTCAACAATAGGAATTTTGAGATTATTTACCATGATGCCAAAATTTTCATACCCCTCAAGGGAAGTGACTGTGAAGTAAGAAAAAGCACATTGGGGATGTACTATAGTGCCTTTTTTGTTCTTTCTAAACATTTCATAATCCATGACATCAATTTTCCACATGAGCTCCATGAAAGCCAATTTCTCTAATACATACAAGGGTAGACAATGAGGTGCCACCTTAGCTCCATAGGCTTTGATCAAAGTATATTCAGAATGTAGAAACTAGTTATCCCAATTATGTGTTGCTTTAGAGCTTGGTACATCTTTTGGGCACATAATATTTCTGATCTTTGGAGAAAGTCTATGGATAGGTGCTACACCCAATGTCTCTAGAATACCACATCTTACAATATTAGAACACAAGATGTAATTGGAATTGGATCAATCCTGATCCCAAATATATGTCCACATTTTTATGGGTAGAACATTATTCTCACTATCCTTAAGCTTCAGATTTAATTTCCTTTTCCATTCATAATCACCCTCCCATAAGAGCATATGCATCAACAAAGAGTAATGGGGAAAACACAAAGGGAGCACCTCATTTTTTAGATTCAGAAAATCCTCATGCATCCGTTCAACAACAAAGTTGGAATAATCAAAACCAGTGTTTCGATTATGACCTTGTATGTCCACTACCATCACCAATAAATCAGGAGCTATCCTACCTCAAAGTCTCAAGCCAGTTCTTGATTTAAGCAATAATAAGTTTTTTTGAAATAATCTTCAAATTATTCACACTTGAAAGGATCAATATACTTAGCAATGAATTTCTCCCTACTCCTTGCATGTTGCACAATTATTATTTCTTTGTATGAGAATTTTCTCTTATCATACTCAACATACAATTCAACACGTCTAAACTTTGCAGTATAATTGAGATTTAACCCAAATACATATATCATCTTATCCTTTGCTACCTCTAGAATTATATCACCATTTTAACTTCTAATTGTCCTGTCAATAGGGTTATAATGCCTTGCCAGTTCCATCATTAAATCCACTTCTACAAACACATTCGGGACCACCAACTTTCTAAGGTTCAACCCCCATAAATAACATGCGGGGTTGCTAGAATCTTGCTATTGAAAGCATACCAAAACAATTGCTTTCCACTCTGGGGTTGGAGTTTTTCACCAATTTCGCTAGCACTATCAATCAACCTTGTGGTCATGGAAAATTGACCTGTGGGCCTTTTACCAATTTGTGACCCTCCTTTGACACCTCCAGAGGCCTCTTGCATAAATTTTTCCTTTTCTTTCTTTGAACTTATGGACCTAGTGGACATTGTAGGAGTACTTGGTGAAGGGTTGGACACTGCCATTGGCTTAGACTTAACCTCAATTGAAGTATCCTAAGTCTGAAGTCTTTTAACCCTCTTCTATTTTGGTCTCCTTTATGGTCTAACACTAGATTCACTAGGCTCTGGGTCACTCATTTTTTCAATGCAAATGGAACTAGGGTTTATAATTTCTTACAACCAAAATAAACCCTTCACAATTATGACAGGACCAAGCACTACTACTAAACAAGACACTTTTCCTCAAAATTTATATAGTACTTAATCACCAAATTGAAATTATGAGTAATGAAAAAATAGACAATCCCCCCAATTTCCTATCAACTCTCTAAGGCATTCACCTCACTACTTCAATTAGAAAGAAATACCAGGTTTACTTACCTGGGTGAAAAATATGCCACTCTGGTTACTGATAGCTTCTGGAGCTTGCCTCACAATTACTTCAGCTTCTAGTACCCCTTTTGCTATCCAATGAATTCAAATGCATGATCAACTAGATATCTACTTTCTGTTATGAAAAAGAGAGAGGCATGCCACCATTAATACTTGATAATAAGCTCACACAAGTGAACTAAAAATTAGTTGTTTAGGTTTAAAATTTGATCGTTGATCCTTGAACTTTAAAACTATATCAATGGTTATTAATTCATCTTGCCACCTTCCTCTTTGCTTTATAAGAATTCCTTAGGATTTTTCCATGTCGTCTCTTCATGTAATAGTTGTTTCTTGTCATTGATTTACTTCATCCTCTCCCAGCTCCATCAGCGATGCAAGTGTTTTATGTGATGAAATATCAACCCTTGAATCTATGGACCTTTCCTTGATCACATTCATTTTCATCGCTCCTCACTAATCTAACTTTTCACCTTGGCTCCAATCAGTGATAGGAGATATATTGAAAGCATCATATTTGGACACATACACCTGCATAAAAAAATCAATGGAACAAAAGGTATTGCAAATAAAATGTACCCATATTAATGAAATAAAAAATTTTTAAAATAAGGAGCTTTTATTGCTCATCACTATTCAAAACTAAGGCTTTGAAATGGATCAATGATAAATGATAAAATATCAGGCCATCTCTCATCACTAATCCAAAACTTAGCACTCAAAACAAATCCGTGAGAAGTGATGCAATGGAAATTCATCTCCTCACTCATCACTGATTTGAAAAATCATTTCATAACATATTCGTGATAGGTAATGAAAATAAGATCATAAGGCTGGAAGGCATCACTCATCGCTATTGCAATATTGAGGGGTCAGAAACCATTAGCAATAAGTGATTCCTCAATAATACTAAGAAACTCACTCATCACTAATTTAGATTAAAAGTTCTAGTAGCTATTCACAATGAGAAATATCAAAGGGATACCACCCCATTGCTTGTTGCTAACTTAGAACATAAATCTCAAAAGTGATATGCGATGAGCAATAAAGATAAAAGGCCAATTGAACTTAAGTGAAAACCTTTAGGCACATGCTCATAAGTTGTTTTAATGGAGGGGAATCTCTAGGATGATATGATAGAAATGACTTAAGGATGCCCAAGCCATAATAATACAGAGGATGTAAAGGCCAAATAGGTCTTTGACTTAACCTTATAAAAAATAAAACTCCTAGACCTAGGATCGGGGAACTGATTGCCAGACAGTAATGATAGATGGAAGAAAATTTTAAAAAATGACTAGCAGTGCGCAATAGGGAGTTAACAGCAAAATAGAACATTACAAGAATTTATGAAAAATGAATCCTAAACCCTCATATATTAGTCCTACGTCCAAATGTGACAAGATTTTTAAAATGGAACAAGAAAATTAAGGTTCCATCACCACCTAAGAATAATGTTTCACAACAATAAAGTTATAATACCATTGCTCACACATATATACTAGAAACAATCCACAACCAAAACAACCAATTCAAATATCCTTACATTTTCCTAACACCATCTTTCCTAGTGCTACTCATTTACCTTTGAATAGTGCGAAGGAGTACGATCTTGTTGAGCAACTTAAGAATACTCTTGCAAAGATATCCCTATGGGATCTAATTCAAAATTCACCTAATTATCATACTATGCTTCAAACCATCTTGCAACAAGTTGTGGTTTCTTCTAGTTCAAATTCAAATGATGTGGCAAATCTAATTCAAGTAATGAATGCTATTAACATAAACATTAATTTTCATCAACATGAGTTGCCCTCCTTGGAAATAAGAAAGAAAAATGATGCCTTCATGATAATAGCCACATATGATGGGTGGAGAATAAAAAGAACCCTTATTGACAATGGTTCCACCCTTAATGTGTGTAGTGTGACCATTTTGGATAGACTTGGAATGGATAAATCAAGAATTGAACCTAATTCCTTATCATTTTGAGGATTTGAGAATGTAGGAAAGTAACTACTTATTGTGATTAATTTGCATATTATAGTTGGAATGGCTACCTTACAAACTCCTATTCATGTTATGCCTCATGATCTTTCATACAATATTCTTTTAGGAAGACCTTGGATTCATGAGATGCATGTGGTTCCTTCAAATATTCATCATATCATGACTTGTATGTCTATAAAAATAAAGTATACCAAGTTGAAATAGACCCCAATCCTGGAAGTTTCTTACAAGCTAAGAAAGGAATGACAAGTCCTATGAACACATTAATTCCAACATTGAACATAGAACCTATGAGAGAAGAGGAACCAGATATAGAAAGAGTATCAAATTTATTGGAAGATGATTGGGGTTCCTTAGAGTTCACACCTTCATTTATGGTAGAATACACAATCACAACAAAATAAACTAAAAAAGAAAAACAATCAATGGTAATGTTAGTGCAAAATTTGGAAGAAAACTCACAAGCATCTATCTCATCTACTCTAGAAGAAGACAGAAGCTATAAAAAAAACTTTGATGAGATAGACTATCAACAACCACCAAACCTAAAAGAAATGGAGAAACTTTACAGAAAAAGGTTATAATCATATGAAACAACTTGGTTATTGTGGAAAAGGATGTGGAAGGAAAGAACAAGGTATCCATGTTCCTATAGAACCTAACACACAAGAAACAAAAAGTGGTTTGGGGTATTGTCCCTCTAAGATAACTCAAGCAGATAAAAGACCCTTGTTAAACATCAACACCATCATGTGTAACCCTAAAACAACCCCCACATTGAAGCATCCTCAATTGATTGATACAACTTGCAAAGAATCATTGGAGTGCTTTGAAGATAATGAAGCCTTGAAAGAAATGTTAGGATTTTATGATAATCCATTTACTCCTAAAATGAAATAGGTTACATGTGCTATAATTAGTGCTAAGGAAGAAGAGGGAGAAAAGGAAAGTAATGAGATTGATAAATATAATGGAGAATACAATTCTGAATTCCTGAAACAAACTACACTTCCTTTAGGAGATACAATCAACATATTGACGTATATCACTAATGAATAAAAGGTGATTAAGATAGCAAAGTGACTTGATGAAGATGAACAAGAAGATCGTGCAACTTTACTTCATGAATTTCCCAAAAATTTTGCTTGGAATTATTTAGATATGTCTAGAATTGATGCTAAGATAGCAACACACAACATATTCCTTGTCAAAAATGCTAAACCAGTTAGACAAAAGATACGAAAGATGAATCCTAAGATAGCCTTAATTTTTTAGAATTGAGATTGAGAAAAGTCTCACAGCTAGTTTTATATGACCTATATATTATTCTCCTTGGATCTTGAACATTGTTGTAGTTGCAAAACCTGCTAATCATATTAGGATGTGTACATACTTTGGTGATTTAAATAAAGCATCTTTAAAAGATGATTTTCCCCTTCCTAATATTGACGTGATAGTGGAATCGACTGTAGGACATGCTTTTTTCCATTAATGGATGGATTCTTTGGATATAATCAAATATTTATTAACCCTCAAAATCAATACAAGACAACATTTACTACAGCTCAGGAAACATTTTGTTGGGTATTCATGGCTTTTGGATTGAAGAACATAGACACAACATATCAATGAGCTATGACATTGATATTTCATGATTAAGTACATAAAAATTTTGAGGATTATGTTGATGATATTTTATCCAAATGTTTAAATCGAAAAGAAAATGTGAATATCCTTCAAAAAATCTTTGAGTGAATGCAAAAATATAAGATTGAATCCAAAAAAGTGTGTCTTTGGCATAGATAGTGGAAATTTTTTAGGTTTTACAGTATCTCATAGAGGTATAGAGGTGGACATGAGGAAAATTGATGCTATAGTTAACATGCTACCTCATAGAAACATTTCTCAATTGTGCACTTTACAAGGAAGAATTTAGGCTATTCATCATTTTGTAGCATGCCTAGTGGATCAAACACTACCCTTCACACATATTCTTAGGAAAGAGGTTCAATTTAATCTGGATAAGGATTGTAAATAGGCTTTTGAGAGTTTGAAAGATTACCTTGCTACCTCACATGTTTTACAACCCGCTATGTAGGACAAACCATTCATCCTTTATACATCAACATCAGCCCATGCTCTCATAGCATTATTGGCTCAACAAGACAAAAGTGGTAAATAACATCCTATTTATTACATTAGCCAAACTTTGATTGATTATGCAACATGATACACAACGATAGAAAAGAAATGGTTGGCTCTTGTATTTTTTATGAGTAAATTGAGACATTACTTAAAATGAATGCTGAAATACATGTGATGACATAATTCAATCCTCTAAAACATATGTTCGCTAAGATAGACTTATCAAGACATTTAGCTAAATGGGTTAAGTTGTTAACTGAGTCTGACCTAAATTTTATCTCACAAAAAGCAATTAAAGGACAATTGTTGACCAACCAATTAGCTAACACACCTTCTCCTTTAAGATTAACATATAATGATTCATTCCTCGATGATAATGTGTTGGAAATTGAAATGGATACATGGGAGTTATACTTTGACAACTCTAAGTGTCGAATTGGCTCCAACACAGGGGTTATAATAGTCCCACCTAAAGGAAAGTCTATTCCTTTGTCCTATCGCTTAAACTTCCTATGCACAAATAACATGGTAGAGTATGAAGCATTAATTGCTAGATTACATGCCACCTTAACTCTAGGAGCTAGAGAAATTAAGATATTCAGTGATTCACAATTAGTCATTAAGCAAATAAATGGACTGTATCAAGAAAAACATGACATATTATCAAAATATAAGGATCTCACAATTACTTTTTTAGATAATTTCAATTCATACACCATTGATAACATCCCACGAAAAGATAATCAACATGAAAATGTAATGTCAAGTGTGGATTCCTTAATATCTCCTCAAGATCCTTCAAAAGATTTCACATTCATCATACATACAATTATGACATATTATCAAAATATAAGGATCTCACAATTACTTTTTTAGATAATTTCAATTCATACACCATCAATAACATCCCACGAAAAGATAATCAACATGAAAATGTAATGTCAAGTGTGGCTTCCTTAATATCTCCTCAAGATCCTTCAAAAGATTTCACATTCATCATACATACAATTATGAGACCATCAATATAATCTAAGGTTGAAGAAATGTTATTAACCACAATGGAAAGCTCTAATGAATGTTACACACAAATATTTAATTATTTAAAAGAGGGTACCTTTCTTGAGCTGACAACTAAGAATATTTGAGCTTGCCTTCATAAACTTGCATCTAGATATATAATCATCGTTGATGTGTTATATAGAAGGTCCTTCGATGATCTTTTACATAGATGCCTTAAACAATCTAAAATCCCCATAGAACTTGTGGAAGCTCATGCAGGTGCTTGTGGGGGAAATTTTGGAGGAATATCATTAGTTCAAAAGTTAATCTACATAGGATACTATTGGAGGAATATGGAACAATATTGCTTTGAATATATTAAGAAATGTCACAAATTTCAAGAGCATAGAAACTTGATTCATGCTCCTTCTTTCGAGTTTCACACCCAAGTTCTTGGTTTTTCTCGATGTGGGGTCTGGATCTTATTGGAAAAATATGACCACCTTCCTCTATTGGACATGCATTCATAATTACCACTACAAATTATTTCATGAAATTGGTGGAAGCAATTCCCCTTCATTCTATAATTGCCGATATGTTGTTTCATATTGGAACACATTATTGCTCACTTTGGACTTCCTTCCACTTTAGTTTCAGACAATGGGACACCATTTTAGAATAATGATGTGGAAAAATTCCTAGAGACATTCAAAATTCAACATTTTTTTTCAACACCCTACTACTTGCAATCTAATGGTCAAGTTGAATCAACTAATAAGACTCTTGAGCAAATATTAAGGAAAATATTAAGCAAACATAATAAGGATTGACACACACAATTTCCATATGCAATATGGTGTTATCATACTAGTATTCAAATAGTAACTAGAAACACCCCTTATAACCTTGTCTATGGTACTGAGGTAGTAATGCCCTTGGAGTTAGAAATTCCTTCATTAAGAATCGCTCTTCAAGGACTTATTGATGACAATACTTATAAAGAACAATGTTTGCATCAGCTTGAAATTCTTGACGAACAACACATTAATGGTCTTGAGCATCTCCAATCTTATTATAGAAGAATGCAATGTAGTTACAATGATAATGTCATCCCTCGAGCATTTACTAAAGGTGATTTAGTGTTATTTGAGAATCAACATAATTTCAATATTGCCCCAATTGAAAAAGGAAAATTCAGCCCTAATTGGTTAGGACCTTACATAGTTGATGAAAGTTATGGGTCTGGAGTATACACATTAACAAAAATGGATGGTACACCTCTAAAAGAATCTATTAATGTTGTGCATTTGTGTTGGTACTATGTCTAATCCTCTTGAATAGTGTTAATAATAAAGTAGTGGTGTTAGAGTTAGTAGATGATATTCTATGTTCTATCACATTGCTTCATTCTTGACAAACAATCATTTGTGTGTCTTGAATAATAAAGTAATTATTTAAATTAATTTTAGGTAGTTACTTTACCTTTCATACTATTCAAGTTAATCTTGTATGTTATGTTGGATTAGATCCTTAGATGCATTTAATATTCTTTAATTAGACCATAGGTGCATTTAATTTAGCATAACATATTTAATTATAATATTGCATCTAAAAGAAAACTAAGATAGTTTTAATTAGATCACGTAAAGCATGTTAGATCATGGAGACATTTATTAAATATTCTTACAATTTTTTAAAATAGTCATGATATGCTAGTATGTGTTCATGAACTAATAAGAGAATCTAGTTCATACTGCAAGCCTCCTATTTGTCTAACAACTGTAGCCTTCCATCTGATGACCTTTATGTGCTCACTCTATGTGGTTTCTATCTTCCTGAAGTCTTGAAATCTCTACATGAAGTCTCTCGATCTTTGCTAGATCTTCTTATGACTGAAGCTCCTCATACACAAACTGTAGTGTTGGTAGATCACCCTTAGCTTGATTAGCATGCCTAGTAGCACCCTCATATGTTGCTCTCAATCTAACATATAAGGCTCAAATAGCTATGGGTGCTACTCCATGATAGGTGGGGAGATGTAAACTGTGTTGATAGCCTCATCTAGGACTGAAGGAGGTATTATCTCTATGGCCACTTGACGATAGAGATCATGTAACTCTCTCTTGAACCCTACAAGATAGAAACCATACAAATAATCAGTACACATCATGATATATATATAAATCAAAACATGAGAATAAGCATAATCATAAATAATATTTCATTACCTAGATCTCCATCTAACTGTGTACAAACAACCTCATCCTACATAGGAGGAATATAAGATGTGCTAGCCTCTCTGTGTTCATAAGTGCTGGTGCATGCTGCTACTGCTAACCGTGATATAGTAACACAGGTGGGAGTTGAATCTCTCCACTCAGGGGAAACTGGATCCTCATCACCTGTATCACTTCCATCACTTATAAAGAACAACACTTGCATCAACTTGAAATGCTTCATAAACAATGAATTAATGCTCTTGAGCATCTCCAAGTTAATGTGTTGTTCATCAAGCATTTCAAGTTGATGCAAACATTATTCTTTATAAGTGATGGTAGTTATATAATGGATGAGGATCCAGTTTCCCATAAGTGGAGAGATTTATCTCCCACCCATGTTACTAGATCACAATCAGGAGCCACAACACACACCAACACTTATGAGCACAAAGAAGCATCCAAAGCTATTAGAGCCTTATGTTAGATTGAGAGCAACATAAAAGGGTGCTACTAGGCATGTAGATCAAGATGAGGGTGATCTATCAACACTATAGGCGACATATGAGGAGCTTCAATCATCTCGAGATCCAACAAAGATCAAGTGACTGCATAGAGCGAGAGTTACTAGAGGCCTTCAGATGGGAGGCTATGACTATTGGATGAGCAGGAGGCCTACAACATGCATTGGATTCTATTATTAGTTCAAGATCACATACTATTGTCTCATGACAGATTGTCTCTTGATGGGTGTGCTCACCAGGTCTCGAGGGATTTGGTAGCCACAAGCCACACTAGCATTGTATACTAAGTATATATATATTATCATTTATGTTTGATTGTTTATGCTTATGTCTTTAAGTTAGATGGAAATGTGATTTATCAAATAATCTATACAAGACTAATTAATAAATGTCTCCATGATCTAACATGCTTTATGTGATCTAATTAAAACTATCCTAGTTTTCTTTTAGATGCAACATTATGATTAAATATGTTATGCTAAATTAAATGCACCTATGGTTTAATTAAAGAACATTAAATGCATATAAGGATCTAATCTAACATAACATACAAGATTAACTTGAATAGTATGAAAGCTAAAGTAACTACCTACAATTAATTTAAATAATTACTTTAGTATTCAAGACACATAAATGATTATTTGTGAAGAATGAAGCAATGTGAGAGAACATAGAATAGCATCCACTAACTCTAACACCATTGCTTTATCATTAACACTATTCAAGAGGATTAGATGTAGTACTAGTGTAAATGCACAACATTAATAGGTTCTTTAAGAGGTGTACCATTTATTTTTGTTAATATGTATGCTCTAGACCCATAACTTTCAACAATTATGTAAGTGTTGATGGGCCAAACTAACTCACTAATAGGTAGGGAGATGGAATCACCTCGCCCCTCTTGGAAGAAGTGGAATGATGATTAAACTACTCACTTCCGAAGGTTCTTGATGTTGGGTGTCAACTTATTGTTTCACTTAGTGGTCAACGCGGCTATAATATCCAAAGGGGCATGCTGGTATTATGAACAAACTGTGAACTTCCAGTGGAACAAAGAACATATTTTCCAAAATAAATATAAGACGAGTTAGAGTTTAGGAAAGAAACAGTAAATAATATCAGTTAGCATTTAGACATATAATTAAGTGATGAGAATTAGTTAAAATGAAACTAGTGAATAACCTAATCCATGACAACACATGCAATCAAATATATTCAAGTGATGAGATTAAACCTTAATCTTCCCATAGATAGTAGCTATTTCTAGAATCCTTTGCAACACCAACTCGCATTCCTCAATCCATTTTCCATTTTCTTTTCTTTTTTCCATCGTCTTCAAACAATGCTGGTATTCCTTCCTTTGTGACATTAGTCAATCCTTTTTCATCTCCTTGAAGTTCCTCATGGTAGCCTCTGTGCTTTTTCATAATCTCCTTAGCAGTATTAATAGCCTCATTATTAGGAGGATCCCTCTTCTGTATTTCCTAAAATTTCTCTTAGATTATATCATTAACTTTGCTAAGAGACCATTGAAGGATCTTCTATACAACACATCAACAAGGATTACATATTTGGTTGCTATTTTTTATAAATTATTTCAAGTGTTTGTCATTGTGGGCTCGAGAATGGTACCATCTTTTAAATAATGGTATATTGTGTCATACAATTCACACGAGTTGTCTTGAGTTATTGTTAAAATGTCTTCGAATCAAGTATCAATTGAAGGTTAAATGATGAGATGAATAAAAAAGGTGAATTCTATTAAAGGATTATGTGGGGATATAATAGAGGCTTCACTCACCATTGCATTTGCATGTTGATTGTCTTTTCATGGGAGGTTATCAATGGTGAATGATTCAAACTTCTCTAATAGTTTCATTGTAAGATCCTTATATCTTGATAACTTGTCATGTTTAGTTTGATATGTCCCAGTGATTTGTTTGATTACTAATTATGAATCACCAAATATCTTGATATCTTTGGCAACCATGGTTAAAGCAGCTCACAAACCCACAATTAATGCCTCATACTCAACCGTGTTATTTGTACATAGGAAATTTAATCGATAGGACAAGGGAATAGGATTTTCGTTAAGCAGAATTAATACCACTCCGGCCCCAAAACCTTTTCTACACTTAGATCCATTAAAATACAATTCCCATGTTTTAACATGTATGGTCAAGACACTATCATCAGGAAAGGATTCATGATTAGGTAAAGTGAGAGAAGATGGAGCATTAGCTAAGTGATTAGTTAAGACTTGTCTTTTGATTTCCTTTTGTGAAACAAACTTAAGGTCAAACTCAGTTAATAACATCACCCACTTAGCTAAGCATCCAAATACGTTGGTTTTATTAAAAAGATGCTTAAAGAGATCAAATTTTTCTCATGACTTGTATTTCAACATTTAGGAAATAATGTCACAACTTACTAGTAGCGAATACAAGAGCCAAACATTATTTTTCAATTGGTGAATATAG
Organism: Sequoia sempervirens; assembly: GCA_007258455.2. Taxonomy (NCBI): domain Eukaryota; kingdom Viridiplantae; phylum Streptophyta; class Pinopsida; order Cupressales; family Cupressaceae; genus Sequoia; species Sequoia sempervirens. Next base: position 164 of record VDFB02044382.1, on the reverse strand, counting down.
AGTTTCATAATCAATTAAAGTTTGAATAATGTAATAAATAGGATGTTCTTTTCTATTATTGTTTTGTTGATCCAACAATGTTGCAAGAGCATGGGTTGATGCGGCTATGTAAAGGATAAAAGGTTTATTGGGAATTACGGGTTGAAAAATAGGGGGAGTTGCAA
>VDFB02044381.1:0-37037 GCA_007258455.2 Sequoia sempervirens | reverse complement strand
AAAATTGTCCTCCTGCACCACCAAGCCTTGTTGAGAAGGTACCCTACACAACACGTGGTCCTCCAAAGAAATCAAAATCCTCCACATCAAATCTGTAGAGATCTCAAAATAAATAATAGCTTCAAAATGCATGGGGAGATGTGAAACATGTCGATTTTTTTATCTCTACAAAAGAGATAAGATAACCAAAAATAAGCTTGTTATCACAAGTCACTACAACAACCAAACCTAAGAGATTTAAACAAAAATTAGTATGTGTCAAACTATGCTTTGTTGAAACCATCTAATGCTGCCATAACTCAATGTAATTTCCACAACGTGTGCAATCGAGCTTCCTCTATTTGAATTCCATCAATCTTCCCTTTCTCCTTGGTATGTGACGAAGGAATTACAGTCAGAAATAGGTTGTAAAGTTGAACACAAAGGAAACAAAGGGTTCTGAAACATTTATCACGATGTTGGTCTCAATATTGTTGCCCCTGCTTGGAGTTTTTCTCAGATATGGCTGTGGAGTATGTGTTTACCTTTCTCATTTATTGTGCCTCCATTTTTCTCATATAATGACAATCTTAGTATTCTAATTTATGTCGGTAATAGTGGTGGATTTGTAGGTGGAGTTTTGGATAGATTTGTTGTTCACATTTTTGGGTTTCATTCCAAGAATTATATATGTTCTATATGTTTTTATTGGATGAAAAATGTAGCTCCACGCAGAAAAATCAAACTCCTTGATCATTTGAGCAGGGAAAATGCCCTTTTTTTAGAATTTATTTTGGATTTTTTTGTTTGTGGTCATGATTTGAAATTCATTGTAATGTAAAAATGTATTATTCTTTTCTAATCTATATATTGCAAAGATGTTGGTCAATTTGATTTGAAGGACTCATATATTTATTAATGAAGATTTAGTAGAATTTGAAGTATACTAAGATTCTCAGCTTGTACAGCTATTCATTGCCTCCTCGTAATGATTTTTATATTTCTGGATCCATTTCATTCATTTTTTTAAGGTGAACAATTGACTTACTAAATAATATATTTATATTATGTTTGGGTAACCCTCACAGCCACCATATTAGTTGGGCAAGCTTCTTAATCAGAAGCTCCTAGGCCGTGAAGGAAAAAGTGGATGATGTATATGATCCATGAAAGGCAAGAGATGGAGATGGAGGTGGAGGTGGAGAAGGCGAGGGATATGGAGAGAAGAAGAGGGAGAGATAAGGTCTTTATGCTTTGATAGATGTTCATACCCTGTTCCAATGCTCCTATTTTGGCACAGGCAGAGGGAATGCTGACAAAAGTTGTGGAGTTTGGATTTACATCTGCCAATTGCATTTGCTTGAAAGTTTCTAAATCTTTTTAAAATAATTCATTTTGCGCATATCCTGCAATAATTGCACTCCATGAGATAACCTCTCTTTGAGGCATCCTGTCAAACAGTTCACGTGCCTTTTCTATGCTTCTACATTTTGCATGCATATCTACCAAAGCATTTTCAACTATAATATCTGAAAAAGTCCTCCTTCCACGATGCTTTCATGGATGTCCATACCCTGACCGAAGCTCCTGGCGAAGGTTTCGGAATTTGGCAATTGCATTTGCTTGAAAGTCTAAAGCATTTTCAACAAATCCATTTTGTACATATTCTGCAATTATTGCAGTCCATGAGATGAGATTTTTTTTCAGGTATTTTGTCAAACAGTTCACGTAATACTTCCACTTTTTGCATGCATATCTACCAGGGCAGTCGCGACTATAATATCTGACAAAGTTCCTCTATTCTTTATGCTTCAATGGATTTACATACTGTTCCAAAGCTCCCATTTATAATACCGGTAATTCACTCCGAGTTTGCAGTGTCAATTTTGGTATGTTCGTGTGAAATAGTTAAAAGTATAATATTAAAGTTTCAAAATATTGTCAATTGGCCGCATAGCGCAGTGGATTAGCGCGTTCGACTTCGGATCAAAAGGTCGTGGGTTCGACTCCCACTGTGGTCGGTAAATCGCCTATCCTTGCGAGATTGATTTTTTTTCTTTTATTCTATGATGACGAACAGTACTGCCTATATAATGTTGCATTATATTTATTAGATTTATTTTTATTTTCGTTGGTTCATTCTCAAAGAATTATATTTTGTTTGTAAGACTTCATGGTAAGATTGATCTACTTAAACTAATTAAAACAAAACATAGAGCTTAAAGAAAAAATCGTATTTAAGGAATAATAATTGAAGTTTTCTTATTGGTTGATTAAGTTTTATTAATGAAATATATAAAATTTAGTTAATTAAACAATATAATTGTCATTTTCAAATTATGTTATAAATAATGTCAAATACTTAATGACTATGCTACAATTTTATCAAGAGAGTTCTATTAGGGTTTTAGTTCAACTTGATCTACATGTTCCTACTCACATCACTCCATTAAGAATAAATCATATTCAAGATAAGGAATTATAGTTGAAGTTTTCTTATTGGTTGATAAAGTTTTTAATATTGAAGTATATAAAATTTAGTTAATTAAACAACACAATTATCATTTTCAAATTAGGTTGTAGATATGTCAAACACTTATGAATATGCTACAATTTTATCAAGAGAGCTCTACTAGAGTTTTGGATCAACTTGGTCTACATGTTCCTAATCACATCACTCTATTCTCCTTGTCTCCCATGTGTCATTGTTGTTTGGAATATGAGATCTTCACATTTATTGCAAGTTTTCTTTGTTCCCTTGCCTAAAGTAGTTTTTTTTGTTTTTTATTTTTTTTATTTTCTTTAAATGATCACTAGCTATATTGGCCCCACATTTGATGTTAGGGTCATTAATTTGGATGCTCAAGAAAATGGTTTTTAAACACTTGCACAAGTTCATATTGAAGGTGATTCAAAACGTAGTTCTTGTACCCTTGATGTTATTTTTCATAGTCATGATTTTGAGAATGCTCACAAATGGCTTGAAGGGCCAGTTTAGCATGGTTTATAGTATTGTAAGTGCTCAAAAAGGCTAACAAGGTAGTCTAATGATGATCTAGCAATCCAACTCACCATCTATTAGGTGTGAAATACATTACCTCTCAACAATATTTTAACTTGACGAGATTTCCCTCATCCTTCTTAGCTCCTTATCCATTTTGTTTAGCCCCTAGACTAGGTTCCAAGTACTTTCACACCTCTAAAGAATTTTGTTTGACCTTCATGTCATAACCCCTCGATACTTTGTTAATCATTTTGCATGACCCCTAGCCTTGATGTAATTTGGACTAGGGGTGGAACTTCAAACTTTAATAGGTGAACATATATAAGTATGTGTGTGTGCATGAGTGTGTGCGTTAAAATTAGGAACCTTGATGTTATTATTATTATGTGTGCTTATTAATCTTAATATGCTATTTTAATTTAGTGCATTAAATGTTGGATTAAAATGGACTAATGATTTGGTTGTTGTATTTGTGTGAGACTCGTCATTGGATGCAGGTACCAGGGGTGCAAAGTGAGGCGGATTATGTGGTTCATTGGCTAAGAGATAGAGAATTGGTATGTTATTCTAGTATTGACCTTGTCTATAGATTCCAGTAGCCTAAGGTTCATTCAACCTAGGATTTTTATATCTATTTTGCTAGAGTTACTTGAGTCGGCTAGGTAGAGCCAATAGGACCATTTAAATGTTTCAATTATTTGACAATGCTCAATTTGGTAGACTTAATTAAGGTCGATGAGTGAAGGGGGTAAATTAAAATAATAAATATTTAAAAGTGAATAAATAAACTAAGTTATATAAGCAAATAATAAAAATTTTAATTATATAATTGATAACTACATTATTAAAATAACAATTTAAAGACAAGGAATAAATAAAAACTCACCATGAATATTACATGAAAGAAAATAGATGGGTGTTGAAGAAAAATAAATAAATAAACCATAAAATGAAATGTCATTCACTAAAATCTATAGGGAGGCGTATAAACCAAGGTTCTCATTGAATTAAATAATATGAAGAAAGAAATAAAGCTTACTATCGAGCAAATATGGAAAGGAAAAGAGGACGCAGGAAAATGAAGGAGAAGCTTTCACGGGAGAAGAAGGCGGCTAAGATAGCACCAGAGGCAGAAATCTCGACCAAGGAGGAAGAAGCTTGGAGAGGAGGAGGACAACAAAAGCACTAATAGGCCTGACAACCCCTGCAATAGCCACCAATGGCAGGAAAGAACTTTGACCAGCTTGCCATGGAGAAACTCGTCCCTCTCTTCTTAAATCGACTGGCAGAGGTCTCATTTGGGGCAGAGGAAAAACGGTGGGAAGAGAAAGAAAGAAGAAGAGTGTGGTTGTTCAAGGGTTTGGACAGGTCTGAAGAGGAGACCAAAGCTGGGCGGCTAGGGCATTCTTCTTTGCTTCTTCAAGTCATCACATCTCAGGTTTTATCTTCCTTTATTTTCTTTTGTAATTAATCTTCTGTAATACAGTAACCTTAATGTTAAACCATCTTGGCCTTAGAATCTTTAATTTCTTTAACTTCAGGAAATGGTCTTTACTAGCTCACCTCTTTTAGAGTTCTATTTGAGCAATTATTAGACAATAGAATTTCTTGGTTTACAATAGCAAATAATCTACAGGAGTAGGGACTAAATCTGAGACTTAGCTTTGCTAGGTTGCACATTCACAGCTGAAATGTAATACATTATAAAATGTGGAAATGGGGTGCTATAGACTGCTGCTCTAGAGTGGGTTTTCCTTTTTTTAGCAAAATCTTATGCTGATGTTCCCTTCCTTAGCCTGGCATCTTGTGTAGTCACTGAAGAATGGACACTAATTTTTCTGCTCTCTCATTGCTCATACCCTTGCCTGGCATGTTGATTCTTTCACCCGTTTTCAAGATTTAAGATAAAATAGAAGTAAATTCTTACACCTGCAAGAACATAACTCTATAAAATGTTTATGGCAGCACTAGTACAATAGATCAATGAGATTCTTTTTTATTATTTTGGCTGCTGAGATAGGAAAATGTGGACTAACAATTAAGTCATAGTTTTACATTTATATACATTTACAAGGTTGCCTTATAACTAATACAGAAATTAAGCATAACAGAGAAAGGATAAATTTAAGTTCATATTATAATCTTTGTGGCTGGAGGTTTTTTTTTTTTTAAATTGGGTGGTGTTCAACTTCGTGAGTTCTATTGGAGTTGATGAAACTAGTAGGACAACAAATGAGTTGACATGGATGGAGTGTAGAGTTTATAAATCTGATTTGAAAACATGAAGCAAAATAACATGCTAGTGTAGATTGGATAAAGGAAGAAATATGCCTTTACAAGTGTCTATATATGTCACATTTATAAGTATAAGGAAGGGTAATTAATATCTTGCTCTTAGGTAGATTTGGGGAAGGGAATCAATTATTTATGCTTACTTAGATTGTTGTCCCATAAGTGGAAATAGCTGCTCACCTAATAACCCTAGGTGCTGGTGTGATGACAATAAGCTTTGGATCGGTTGTGGCAACTCTTTTGAGTAGGATTTAATAGATGCTAATTAAGTTTAGTCCACTGGGTGGTTTAGACTCATAGGAATATGACCTCTACTGTGGAACAATATTCAGTTCTAAGCTACGTTGAACAACTCAATAAATCACCCTCGAACAAAGCTTTCTATAGATTTATTAAAAGGACTGTTTGCTTACCAACAATGCTGGTCAATTTGTGCAAATAAACAAAACATGCTAGATCTTGGCTCTAGGAAAAAAATCTGCCCTATAGCAGTGTTCGGTTGATTGTCAAAGCAGTCTTTTCAATTAAATGAATACTCCAATGGCTTATGAGAATGAAGCCCTTACAAGTTTACATCTTAATTTTCTCCTTAAGGTTAGTAAGAATTAGCTATAATGGGATGAGGAGTCACCTTACCCTCTATTGCAAGGAGTCTAAGAGTATGTATTGCTCTTAGAAAAATAACTAGTAATGCCATACATGGTTGCAACTAAGACAAGAATCTACCATGCTTGAGTTGGGAACCTACTTCAAGTCCAACGCTAAGCCTAAGCTAAGGACTAGTACTTGCTTGAGATGGATGGTAGTCTAGGAGTAGTACTAGGCTCGAGATGGACAAAAGACTAGGAGTAGCATATGCTTGAGATGGACAATAGTCTAGGGGCGGTGCTAGCTCGAGATGGACGGGGTCTAGGGGTGACACTAAGCTTGGGATGGACAATAGTCTAGGGGCAGCACTAAGCTCGAGATGGACAAGAGTCTAGAAGCAATGCTGAGCTCGAGATGGTCATTAATCTAGGAGCTTTCCACACCAGTGATGGTTACCCTTGGTTGCTCAACCAATTAGATGGATCGTCGGAAGGTGGATTCCCAACCAGCTCAAGTAGATAAGATTGACTTCCTATGAATCCTTATAGTGGTTGAAATGGGATTATAAGCTTACCATGGTTGGGTGCGCCTTGGGAAGAGGGTCACTAGAAAGGCATTTTTGGCTCATAGCTTACGGGTTGGAATGACAACTCTCTCTCTCTCTCGTCATGGGCCACATAATCCACTTGGAGGGGTGGATAGGGTTTGAATCCACATTGGTTGGGATCAGTTTGCACCCCACTACGATCGAATCAAGCAGGGTCTTGAAGATAAAACCATTCACCATCATGAAGGTATGTGCAATCTAGTTAGTAGCATCTTTTATCTAAGGCAGCAAGTTGTGCTAATGGATAATATGTAATTGACATGCTGGTATACTACTTAAGTTGATCTCCATTAACATTTATATGTTCTAACTTCTTTGTATTCCTTTTTGCATGATGATGGAAAAAAAAAAAGTGCAAAAATTTCTCCTCTTCGTTGGGACAGTTTTTACACTTCAATTAGAGGATTCCTTGAGATACCATAAGGTTTCTTGAGCAACCAACCCTTGCCAAAGGGGTGATGGTATCATCTTTTGGGGACATGTCACTACTTTAGTTCTAACCATTTTACCATTTTTTCCTCGTAATTGAGAGTTTATTCTAGTCCTAAATGGGTCTTCACTTCCCCTAATTGATTCTCCTCTCCTCTTGACTCTTAATGTACTCTTTAATCATCTATCCATCGACACTAGTATTCTCCCAATAAACTCGTTATTTATATTCGCTTCTTGCCTATAAATACTTCCCTTTTCATTGGCATCAAGGAGGTTGTTTTTTCATTCTTTGCTTTACCAATCCCCATAGCACATATATGCTTAGTACAAGATGCAAATACATTTTCTTATTTTTCCATATTAGAGGTTGTTCATTTCTACATTGGAGTCATTTATTTACAAGAAACTCTCACTCACTATTTGATAGGATTGTGAATCACCTTTTAAGAAATTATGACTCAATCTATCCTTTGCACAACTCCCACTCATAGCATTTTCATGCTCATACATGACTATCAATGTATTTTTATTTTTTCTCGAGAAGATTCAAAGCTTCCTCAACTTTCTAAATAATTTTCAATATTCCTAAATCCAAATTTTCCCTATTCCCACTATCATAAAAGAGGATCATCTTATTGTTGCAAAGGAGGATACGAAAGTTGGGTTCTTTGAGGACACAAGCCAATATAAGCATCACCAAAAAGCTTCTTTAAAGCTTCATACTTCTACAAGTTATTTATTTTAAAAAATTTAGCATAGAATAGTAATTAGAAAATCTCAAATTTCCCAAGGAAAGTAATAATTTGTTTCCATTCTTTACTTAAAGTAGAAATTGTATTGTTTTTTTAAAGTAGTGAAATTATTGTTTTTTAGATTAAAATAGATTAAGTAAAATTATATTTGTTTGGATTCTCTAAGAATCCTTTGATCTCAACACAAGGCACTCCAAGCAATTAAAACCATCAATTCCAACATGAGGTACTCAAATAATTTACAACAATCAAATCAAAACTTGAAAATTAAGAGGTTTCAATACTCCCACTAAAAATAATTAATCACATTGCATTAGGAAAGTCCTCTTAAATTGAATTCATTCAATGAAAATTTATTTTCTGCAAATGATTAATTAGATAACATTTAAATTTGAGAAAGCACAAAAGGATAAAATACATTACTTCTACAAAGATTTAGATTAGATTGTATTTAGATACAATCATCAAAAACATGAAAACACCAAAAATAAGAAGTATAAGCCTTCAATTTCATCATAAGGAACATAACAATGTTAAAACATTGAAAACAAGGAAATAATTTAGATTCCTTAAGGCTAACTCATCTACAAATCCCCTTGGGACTCCTCACTGGGCATCTCACATTGACATGTCCTGGAATTCGAGAGGATTGGGTTGAGTCTATGTTGAGAGAAATAATGGCTAATAAACCAACCCACAAATTTGTAGATCAAATCCAAATTAAAGAGCAAGCTCAAATCTTATGAGAAATACAACAAAATAGAGCAAGAGCTCACAACACAATAAAATTTCAAATACAAGGTCACCTTATAAACTAATTTATATAATAGAAAAGAAAAATATTATTAAATAAACTAGAAATTCAATTTATAACTTGTTACAAAAGTTGACAACAATGCTCCATCACATCAACATTTCAACTAATTCACTAAAATAAATGTTAATTTGAATTTTCAATTATGATCTTGATTTTTTAAACTTTGCTAGCCATTTAATTTTTTTTTTAACTATTTGTTTAAGCTATATGACCCAATTTTAATTTTTTAAGTTTACTTCACCATTTTATATATGATCCAATTAAGATACCACAATATTTTACATTTAATGAACTTTTATTGATCATAAAAATTATGTAGGTAGATGCCAAAAAGATCTTAGTTCCCTTCTAGAGACACATGATACAAACACCTCTAGTTATCATTAGTTTAAATAAAACATATATAATTGATTTCAAATCAGCTTCCTCAATGTCAAAAATCAAGCACATGAATAGTGTCTAGACCTTGACTATATGAAACAATACAAATACATATCAATATGACTTAAATATTTAGAGTTAAAATCTAATGCACATTAATTCTCAAACCAATAAAAGCACTAAATGTAACTACATGCATTTAGACCACTCAAGTCTCAAATTTTGATATAATTTGAAATTAGATAAGGAGCTCAATATAATTTATACATTTGATCTCAATTCAAATTGTTAATTAAAGTTTATTTGTATAATTAATAGATTTAGTTATTTGAAATGAAGAATAGAAAAATTAAGATTAAGTTTAGATCTTGAAAATGAGTACAAAAGAAAGAATGCCAAAACTAAGTCATTTATCAACTTCTATTTAAAACATATCATTTTTACATAATAATTATTAGTTCCTATCTTTGGTAGGAATATTAATGCATCTATTGAATACAATTTCTTTTAGTTTTTTAGTTAGTCATTAATATAAAAAAAAAATTGAGCAACAATCTTATAGTCTATAATTAATTATCTTATTTAAAAAATTTAAAACATCATTTATCTATTTTCCTATGGGTTCATGATGGAAATGGTCATGTATAAATGGAATTATTATTTAAACTTTATAACATTTTCAATGTGTCAAATTCTTGTGTTAAAATTTCAACTATATCAATAATGTAAGTCTTTTTACTTTTTAGGAAAAAAGATATGCATTAAATATAATTATGCACTAAATATACTTAATTATATGTTTGAAAAAAAATGATTCACACTTATTAAAATAGTGTGCTGTTATCTAATATCATTTATTGCTTTGGTACAAAAAAAGACTAGCAAGAATTTAAGTCATCTGCAATTAATGACTCACAACTACTGTAATAGTGAACTATTTATGCAATCTAATAACCATTAACCTTCGCTCTAACTACAATTTCAACCATCAAATTACTGATATGAACCAAATACAATGTGATCAATCACATTGTTGATCCAAAAGTCATACTATCACGGCTTTAATTTAGAGCTATTTAAGTTTACAACTCGACACATTTTGACAACTATATCATCCTCCTTGACAAAGCAATTACTATTTCACAATCTCTATCTCCACTAAAAACACAAACTAATCAACGACAAGAAGCGAATACAATACATCTCTTTGTATATTAAAAACAAATAAATTTATTTAAATCCAAACCTATATTAATTTTCACCATTACAAACTTAAAGATATACCAAACAAATCCCAAATATAGACATAAAAGATCCAATCCCACAATTTAAAAAATGTAAAAAGTGATATTTATTCTTATTGGTGGTGTCATTATTATGATGAGAAGATTCATAGGTCGGCTGATAGGACATATTTGACCACACTAGTCCCCAACGACTAGTAGTTGGCAAACCAAATAGTCATAACTTATTGTGTTCACTGCTTCCAAACACAAACTCATCTGCAACTTCCAAGAGTTTGTGGATTTTTTTTATTCCACACCTCAAAACTAAAGCTGCAAGCTGCTCCATTTTATCTGGTATTGGCTTAGAATGTCCTCTTCCTCTTCCTCTTCTTCTCAAAACAACTTGTTCATGCACACTTCTTTCTCTTCTCATCTAAGGCAGGCATTCACTGTATTAGACAGAGATGGAGATGGAAAGATTGCTTCCTCTGATCTCCATGAATTTTTCAACATCTTACCCATAAATGATGTGAGTGAGGAGGACATAAAATCAATGATGAGCATTGCAGATCTTGATCACAAGGGTTATGTTCAGTTTGAAGAGTTTGAAAGGATCATTACATCTTTCATGGAGGAGAAGGGAAAAAATAATAGAGGAAGTGATGGACGTGGGTTTGTTAAATTCCCAGAGAAGTCGCCATTGGAGGAGATCTTTGAAGTAATAGACAGGGATGGAGATGGGACTATAAGCTTGGGAGATCTGAGAGAATTTATGGGTGTTGTAATGCAGGAAGCTGATCTGAACCAGACCCAACTCATAGAAATGATCAAAGCAGCTGGTGGATCTCATAATTCAGGTATTAGTAAGCAGGATTTTCTGGCCATGATGACTGCTAAAATTCTGTGGTAAATTATAATTGTAGAATGCATTATCTATTTATTATTATATAACAATTTGTTTTTCTTTATGGGAAATGTTTTAGCAGAATTGCATTCAATTGCATGGTTGAATACTGAAATTTGCAAGAGGATTTAACTCTGTAGTTCTTCTGTTTGTCTCTCTCTCTCTCTCTATATCAGAAAAGTTTTGAAATATATTTTTTATAAAATTAAATAGTATTGACAGAGTGTCTTGTGTCAGAGAAGAGAGATTGAGTCTACTTTTTTAATTGGGTGCATAAATAAATAAATTTAAATTTAAATAGAAGAAAAATATCTACTTTAATTCATTATTTATTTTAGGATAAGTTGTTAAAATGAATCTAATATCATGTGGAAGTAATTTTTATTTCTTTTATATTTATAATAGTGAAAATTGTATATCCTATTTTTTTTTATTATGATTTTGATTTGTTTTGATTAGGGTGTCTTAAATGTAATAATTAATTTAGCAAGTGGCACATTCTTGTGTGAATTTGACTCGTAAGAATACACATCTCAATCCTCTTCATCATTGATCCGTAGAGAATTTTTTTTATCCCTAAATTCATCTTTCACCACCTTGGAGTAGATACATGAGGATGTATTAATTGAAATTTTGAATTATAAAATATCAAGGTTTAGAGATCCTCGGGTGTAGAAATGGCATGGGTCAACAACCAACTTAGCACATGTTTGTTGATTTATGTTCTTGGTTGTTATATTGAAGGACATTCACTCATTCATTTGAGATCATCTAAGAGCTATCAGAAGGAGCATACTAGGATTGTTGATTATGTAAATTTATGAGAGCATTCTAGCAACATTTATTTGACATTATCAAAACACATCATTCTAATTTTATTGTATACTTGCTTGCTATGTTTGAACTTTCAGTTATAGCTATGAATTTGATCCATTAGGGGTCTAATTGAGGGTTTCTTTGGAAGAGGTAAAAACTTAACTAATTTTACAAGATGAAGGGGGTTGTGAATGGCACCATGAGGGGTTTGTGAAACCACCATGACATTTATTGCTTATTTTATGAGACATAAAAATACTAGAAGGAGATTCATATCTTGAAGAGGATACATCTTAGAGAAGAAAACTGAGAAGAGGACATAAAGAATCCATCTACAATAGCCTAGATTTCTCAAAAGGAATGTTTATTGAACACACTACACATTTGTAACTATTTTGATAAAAAAATCAAGTGAAACCTAAGGTTGTACGAGCATTGACAACCATGCATACTAGTATGTTATAGAACCATATTGTTATCTATGAGCATGATCTCACCACAATGAATCCCTACACATGAGATAAGGATGCATATTTTTATTGGAAGGCCTATGAAAATGTATAGATAGTGAATAATGTTGAAATTATGATGTACAAAAGATTTGATTGTTCACAACCATTCTTATACAAAGAGCTCAAGATCGGTACTCAAGTCTTGATAAGGATGGCACTAAAATAAACTTGAATGATGTCAAGAAGATTTGTTCAGCAAAGTTCAACTACCAAAAAATTTTACACAAAAACATCATGATGCTAAAAGATATCAAGTAGCTACCCATCAAAAATATGCACAAATATTATCAATGATTTAAGAAGTCTTGTTCAAAAATAAAATAAGAACTAGAAGACAACATTAAGAAAGTGTGACAAAAAACATTCATTATATAAAATTTAACTATTTGTAACATGAAAAAATCTTAAACATTTATTTTGAAATGGCATTATGCGGGAGCTATTCCAACAACGTTCAACGGGCAAAAAACCTAGTTAATGATGTTGCACAGGTTCGTTTGGACGGGGCTCTGCAGGGGATGGTCGGTTCTTCAAACGAGATTCCTCTAAGTCCACTGAAGGATGTGATTCAGGCTAGTGTGGATGGGAATCTTTTCAACGATGAGCAAGCAAACATTGTTGTGCGGGATTGTTTAGGTGGGGGCCCTATTCCCTCTCTTCCTAATGCTTCTGGTTGCCAATGGAAATCCTTCTCTAATGCTATTTTAAATTCTCGTTCCTAGATTCCTCCTGATCTGGCTCAGGTTTGACCTTTGCCCTACGCCTGTGCATCCCCTGTTGTGGTCTGTGGACCTAAGGTTGCTAAAATGAGGATTTTTATGTGCGTCAGGGTGTGGTCTACAGGTTTAATGGCGTGTGGTCCTCCCTTCCTGATCTCCATGAGTGGGTTTTCGTTTCTTGAAAACCTATTATTTCTAGGCAGATTGATCTCTATCCCAACGCTAGAGGTTTTTTATTTGCAACCTTTGCTTCCTTCAAGGAGTGTGATAGAGTGTTGGACAGGGGGTGGATGTGGGGTATTCATTCGTTGTTCCTTCGGCCTTGTTCTCGCTCCTTCAATCCTCTTACAGAGCCTCTAAATATCAAGCCAGTTTGGGTTCGACTGTAGAACCTCCCTCTCCAGTTTTGGGAGGATTCTTGTTTTGAAGCTATTTCCAACGCCATTGGTTGCTTTCTGAAAGTGGAGGGTGTGATCTACAAGTTTAATGGCTTCTGGTCCTCCCTTCCTGATCCCCACGAGTGGGTTTTCGTTTCTTAAAAACCTATTTTTTCTGAGCAGATTGATCTCTATCCCAATGCTAGAGTTTTTTATTTGCAACCTTTGCTTCCTTCGAGGAGCATGATAGAGTGTTGGACAAGGGGTGGATGTGGGGTATTCATTTTTTGTTCATTTGGCCTTAGTCTCGCTCCTTCAATCCTCTTACGAAGCCTCTGAATATCAATCCAGTTTGGGTCCAACTACAGAATGTCCCTCTCCAGTTTTGGGAGGATTCTTGTTTTGAAGCTATTGCTAATGCCATTGGTTGCTTTTTGAAAGCGGACCCTACGTCTCGGGATCTTGGGCATACTACGATGGCTTGCATTTTAATCGATTTGGACATTTCCAAACCTCTCTATCATGATGTGGTCTTGATGGTGGAGGACAACCCTTGGAAGAAACTTTTGGATTATGAGGGGCTCCCTTTTTGGTGCAGGAGATGTTTCTCTATTGGTCATTTGACCTTTGGCTTCCCTCTTGCTCGCCGCAAGGGCATTGCTACCTAGTGGAAAGATGCTCTCCTGGACCATCTCACGGTAGGCTCTCCCTCTTCAGATGGTCCCTCCACGGAGGACGTCCCTTGTCTTTTTCATCTGTGGAGGTTGTGTCTCAATAGGATCCTCCTTCGATTATCCCTTCCATGGAACCAGTGTTGCCCCATACTGCTATCATTGTGCTGACTAAGCCTGCTCGTCCCTCGATGAACACTTTTGTTGATCCTATGAATGTTCCTAACTCCTTCTACATTGCCGACTTCGCTAAATTATGACTCTTTGTCCATGGTTTTTGTTGTGGAACCACTCATCTCGCCTCGCTCGGTGGACTTCATTTCTGAGCCTTCCTAGTCTATTGTGCAGAGAAAAAAGAAGGGACTCCCCAAACTGCGGCCTCGGGTTTTGGGAGTCATATCTGTCCCCTCATATTCTGGGGTTGTCTGGTCCTCATCCTTCATTCGACATCCAGTTTTTCGGTTGTCCATGTCCTGTTTTGAACTAGCTTTCTTTGGCTCTGAGGGCTCTACGTGTAAAGGGTACAATACCTTGTAAATTCTACTTACTTTATCAAAAACATTAAGAAAGTGTGGTTCATATGAGTTTTGATTATGCATATTCAACAAGAACTAGTTTTGCACACACTTTCAATGTAAAAGGAAGTATTGTGCTATATAGTATATTTAGACATTCTTGCTATATCAATATGACTCAAATCTTAAGTTTGAAGAAAAATAGAATAAATGGTTGCATAGATGGAGAAAATGGCTTATAAATTGTAGCATCGTAAATTGTCACCCTTGACAATTTCACACTATGTTTTTCTCCCCCTGAAGTAATTGGACCTAATTGAACACATAATTTCCTAAATTATACATTTTGTGGCCCATTTTAACATTTTTCAACAATTTTCAAGTACAAAACAAATGTATTCATTTAATATTTTTCTCCTAACCCCTTAATTCTTGAAAAATAGGTCTGGGACACTAACGCCTAGAGTGCCTATGTCCCCTTATTTTTCCTCCAAATTCAAATATGTCAAAGGTGGAATTTTATTATTTTAATTTCAAATGTCTATTGTCGGCTATCAGGATATAATTTACAGGAAGTTAGAATAATTACATTTAAATACCTAGTTATTGCATCATTTGAAGGACATCTAGAAATTATTGAAAAATTTGGTGATCAAGCAATTATCAAGTAAGTCAAGAGAATTTTTTTAGAGATTTATTATAGTAATTCAAGATCCAAGCATCATTTCAAAGTGTATGTGAGTTCATGTTTATGCTATCATATTGTTTGTGAAGACTAACCCTTGTAGGTCTCCAAGGAAATCAATCAAGCAACACTCAAGGCTTGAGGCGATTTGTATGACTTTAGTCCTTCAAGGAAGCCATTGGAGGGTGGTGAGTTGCAATATTTTGTTGATTCATCATTCCTTTTTACTGTTTACCTATTTATCATTTACATTTCCATTGTGGAAGTGGAAACACTAAGA
This sequence comes from Sequoia sempervirens, assembly GCA_007258455.2. Classification (NCBI taxonomy): domain Eukaryota; kingdom Viridiplantae; phylum Streptophyta; class Pinopsida; order Cupressales; family Cupressaceae; genus Sequoia; species Sequoia sempervirens. The sequence goes on along the minus strand of VDFB02044381.1, from coordinate 21,480 downwards.
CGAGGTTTGACAAAGGAAAGCCCCTAAATGGAAGAACCCTTCTTCTCTCTTTGAATTTGTAGGTTTCATATTTGAAGAAGACTGTAAGAAGTTTGAAGATTAATTATTCACTGTTGCAATCAAATTATACACCTTGACAACTCAAAAACTCAGTTATTTCATAATCCAATAGTGATTTGATAATGCGACAAGCAGAGAACATAAGCCCTAATTTGGCACTAAAGGATTGTGAAATCATATTTGAATTCCCCCTACAAAGACATAGGCACCCTGGGCAGCTTAGTCCAACATTTTCATTTCCAAATTTATTTCACAGGTCCACAATGTCTTGCTCACTCCATTTTTGTAGTTTGTTTATGTCCATGAATTTCCAGATCTACTATTTTTACATCAGAACATTCATTTGTATCATTAAGCTAGTTGAATCATTGCATTTCATCCTTACGTTCCTTTCAAATTTGGTCAAGGGTAGGTTGACTCACCTTTCAGGTTGTAAGTCAATCATATATCTTGCCAAAATCCAATCAAACCCCTCCCTTTTATTTAATGAAATAGGGAAAATATGTCAAACCCCCACAAAGAGAGATCTCTCCTAAATGGTTTCACAATTTCCATCATTTTATTTTGGTGAACTTGACATGTTAACATTATATGCCTTCTCAAAGTTGCAGCAATTCATCCTAGATCTAGGTTTAGCATTACATTGTGTTGCATTGTTCATTTATGCATTCATTTTTACATCATAAAGGCACAAAAACTCAAAAAATTGCATACAATATTGCATTATAGGCTGCAATAGGGTTAATCTTAGTCATCTTAGGTCATATTTACATTCCAATTGCATTTAAAAATCTACATTAGGTCATTTAAATTTGAAATCAAATTTGAAATTGTTTATTACATTCATTTAGACATCTTGCATATAGCTCAAAAAGTGAAAATTTGCATCATTTTGTTTCAAAAAGGTATTAGCATCATGATTTTCAGATTTAGGCATATTAGAATCAATCAATTGTTGCATCTTAGATCTAGCATTTACAATTGTCATTGATTGCTAGAAAATTTTGAAAATTGATTGCAAACTTGCATTGTGAACTACATAAGCATAAATTGGGAAAATTCTAGAAAACAATTCATTGTCAAACCTATCTGCACATAGACCTGAGAACCTTAAACAGTATTGAACATAGTCAAACTTTGAATTTGCAAAAACCTGCACAGGACATAGTCACCCTAGGCGACCTTGTCCAACTCAATTGAGCCCAAATTTTATGTGTAGAATCTTATCTCTGGTCTTTGCTAAGATCTAGCCTCAGTTTTTAAATATTGACTTCTTGTAACTAATAGTTTTCCTAAATACAGTGATAGCTTCATCCACAGGACATAACACAATGCTCTCATTGCAAAAAAAAATTGTTTTCATAGTGCATATTCTATTGTCAGATCTTGTTAAGAATTTCAAGGAATTTTTGTTGCAAACATGTGAAAATGAGCTTATTTCTCCTCTTTTGTTATTTTTCATTGATCCCTCTCCCACTATCTCTCCTATGTGTGAGGTTAGCTTGGTGCAAGAGAATGCAATCATTGACAATCATGACAATCATGTGTGTTCTTCTCCTGATACCTCGCCTACTTGTGAAGAAGGTATCTTGGTGTTAGATGATCAAATCATTGAGCATCATGAGAATCTTGTTTGTTTCTCTCCCCCTACCTCTCCTACTTAGGAAGATATTGTGGGGAAAGAGGGTGAAATCATTGATACATTTCTTTCAAAAGATAATAAGATGGATTGCATAGATGAAGATGTTAAGGTAACATTAGATCCTCCATCAATAGAAGATTACCAACAAGTAGTTAACTCTGTTGAGGTTATGAATGCATAATTGGGTATTAGATCTCCTCTAAGTATTAGACCTCCTAAAAATCCTCTAATTATTAGACCTCTTAAGTCACCTCTCATTATAGGACTTCCTAAACCTCATGGAAATATCCTAAACTTTACAAAACAACTCACTAGTAATCATGTGTTGCACCAACCAAGTTATATTCATGCAGTTGCTCACATATATAACAATAGAAATAACAAGAAACCAAAAAAAATTCCAACATCCATCTCATTACCTCAACCATACCTTTTACCTGCACCTAATATTCCTTAGCGTAGTGGTAAAGAATATGATCTTGTTGAGCAACTTTGTAATACCCCAACTAAGATCTCCTTATGGGATTTGATTCAAACATCACCTATTTATCATGGCATGCTTCAAAATAATTTACAGAAAGTTTTTGTTCCCCATAGTGCTCAACCAAATGATGTAGCAACTTTTCTTGAAGCTATAAATGAAGCTAATTTGGATATTCTCTTTCGTCAAAATGAATTAGCCTTTGGAAAAGAAAAAATAAAATGATGCCTTGATGATAATGGTTACCATCAACAAGACTAGGATTAGGCATACCCTTAAATTGATAATGGTTAAGGTTTTAATGTTTTTAGTGTTCATATCTTGGATAGAATTGGAGCAAATAAAACCTTAATCCAACTAGTTGCTTTGTCAATCAAAGGTTTTGATAATGTGGGAAGACAACTACTGGTGTAATAAAATTACCAGTTAAAGTTGGTCTTGTTGTATTACAAACTCCCATCCATGTCATGCCCGATGATCTTTCATATAATCTCCTCTTAGGTAGACCATGGATTCATGAGATGAAAGGAGTGCCTTCAATGCTTCATCATTTAATGAAATACACATACAAAAATAAGGTCTACACAGTCAAAGTTGATCCTAAATCTAAGAATTGTTTACAAATTGAAATAAGAATGGAAAATCCTTTTAGAACATTGGTACCAACTTCAAAAGTGGAACCTTTACAAATTGAAAAACAAAGATGAGTGTCTTTCATCTACAATAAAGCTATTAGATGAATATTTTGGATAATTAGATTTCACACCTACATTCATGGGAGAATACAACATTTCACCATCAAAACCAGAAAAAGAGAAAGAAGCCACAATGGTATCAACACAACCTATCATTGAATCATCAAAAATAACATAATCCACAATTTCTAGCAATAAGGAATATGCAAATTACACATCTACATATGATGAAAGTGACTATAAAAAATCACCTTTTTCAAAAGAAATAGAAGCCATTTATGGAAGAGTTCAATTTGGCTATAATGGAAAATGATGCAATGTAAAAGAACAAGGTATTTGTGTCCCCGTAGATATCAACACACAAGAAACAACAAGTGGTATTGGCTATTGTCCTTCAAAAATAATGAAAAAATCACAAAGATCTCTTAATCATGAAAAATTCTCCAAAGACAAATAGAATTAGTTGTTGCTCCTTGCCATGTGGTAGTTGTAGTATCACACAATACTCACTACCATGCATGGAGGTATAAATTAAGTTTTATGCAATCATATTTCATTTCACAAGGAGCAACATATCATCATCCACGTTTAGGCTCATTTTTGTCCCTACACTTGGGGGGCAAGGATTTAGGTAGCCTTGTGTAAGGTGCATTCCTTCTAGCAATGGATCCCTTCCTATATCCTTAAAATATGTGTCACTAACATTTTAAGGGGGCACATATAGTTCCTCGCTCATTGTTTGCATAAGAAATGCTCCCTTTTTAGGGTGATAACATACATCTCCTAGAAAGTGTGACCTTTTCCATTGAAGTGTGGCCTTCTCAATCTATGTTGTGTCTCCTTTGTGGTGATTTTGGGCTTGATATCCTCTAAGTGTGTGACTTTTCTTGACATATGATGCTACCTTTGGTGGTAATGATATAGATAGTATTCCCTAAAGTGTGATCTTTTGTTCCATGACTTATCCTCTCTTGGTGGTGATGTCAGGTGTGATATTCCCTAAGGTGTGACCCTTCATGTATTGGGAAATTCCCCTTTCCCAGTTTTGGAAAACACCTTTGGTAGTGGCGTTATTTATAACACCCCTGGAGGTTTGTCTTTGTCATTTATGCCCCTTCTTAAGTGATTTTATGTGCCTTCTTAGGTGAGTTTTTCATTTATGCACCATCTTAGGTGAGCTTATGCATCTTCTTAGGTGAGTTTTTGCACCTTTTATGTGAGGCTTTGGTAAGATATTTCATGGATTTAACATAGCGTAGCTTGCTAGGTCATAAACTTGAGCACCCTTTTTAACATGGTTTCCAAACATAACACAACTTGCTTGATAGTAGAGCTATATATTTCATGAGTGTCTAGCATAACACAACTTGCTAGCCTTGTGGAACCCATCATATTGTATGGAAACCTAGCATAACATAGCTTGCTAGCCAGTAGATCCATGTGGTTCATGAGTGATTTGGCATAACTCAACTTGCTATTCCTCATGAGAGCATTCTTTGTCTAACATTTATTTGATGGATGACGCTTGGTATTTGAGATAAATTTAATGCTGAGATCTCTTTACCTTACCGACTTGAATCCATTTAGTACTAACCTTGTGTTTAGTTGTGTATCTTTTGTGCATCTTCTTCGTGTTTGCATTGTGTTTACATTGTGTATGTTTTCATTTTTTCATCACCTTTATGTTATGTTATGTCATGTATCTTCATCATCTATTCTTTATGTTTTCGTCATGTATGTTTGTGTATGTTGTCTTGTTGCATTTTGTATGCATGTTTGTTCCTTTGTGCTTATGTTGTCTTGCCATGGAATCTTGAATCTTGGGGGCTTGTGCACTCCCCCTACATTCATAGTCATCCCATCTCCTCAACATTTGGACAATCGGACCCCTATTGACATGTATTTTCTACTTTAGTACGAGTCTTAGTGTAATTTCATACCCTCACTAAAATGGGGGCTAAATGTAGCGTCGTAAATTGTCACCCTTGACAATTTCACACTATATTTTTCTCCCCCTTAAGTAATTGGACCTAATTGAACACCTAATTTCCTAAATTATGCATTATGTGGCCCATTTTATCATTTTCCAATAATTTGCAAGTGCAAAAAATGCATTCATTTAATATTTTACCCCCAACTCCTTAATTCCTAAAAAATAGGTCCATGACATTGATGCCTAGGGTGCCTATGTCCCCCTATTTTTGCTCCAAATTCAAATATGTCGAAGGTGGTCTTTTATTATTTGAATTTCAAATATCTATTTTAGCTATCGAGATTTAATTTGTGGTAAATTAGAATAATTACATATAAATTTTAGTTCGCTCGAACCCCAAAATGAAATTTTTTGGCATGGAGTCATTTTTTCAACTTTTCCTTCCTCACTCCAATTGTAAACCACTTTTGTGGATTCACCCAAATACCTAGTTATTGCATCATTTGAAGGACATTTAGAAATTATTGGCAAATTTGGTGATCAAGCAATTATCAAGCAAGTCAAGAGTAGAATTTTAGAGATTTATTGTAGGAGTTCAAGATCCAAGCATCATGTCAAAGTGTACGTGAGTTCATGTTTATGTTATCATATTGTTTGTGAAGACTAACCCTTTTAGGTCTCCAAGAAAATCAAGCAAGAAACATTCAATCCTTGAGGTAATTTGTATGACTTCAGTTCTTCAAGGAATTCATTGGAGGGTGGTGAGTTGCAACATTTTATTGATTAATTATTCTTTTTTATCATTTACCCATTTATCATTGACATTTCCATTGTGGAAGTGGAAACACTAACATGGGGTTTGACTAAGGCAAGCCCCTAAATGACACAACCCTTCCTCTTTGAATGTGCAATTTTTATATCTGAAGAAGAATAGAAGAAGTTTGAAGATCAATTATTTATTTTTGCAATCAAATCCTACACCTTGACAACTCACAAAAACTCGATTATTTCAAAATCCGACAATGCGACAAGTAGAGAATAGAAGCCCTGATCTAGCACCAAAGGATTATGAAATCATATATAAATTCCCCCTATAAATACATAGGCACCCTGGGTGACTTAGTCCAACATTTTTATCTCCAAATTCATATCACAGGTGCACAGTGTCTTTCTCATTCCATTTCTGTAGTTTGTTTCTATCTGTGACTTTCTAGGTGTGTTGTTTTTGCATTAGAACAATAATTTGTATCATTAGGCTATTTGAATCATTGCATTTCATCCTTAGGTTCCTTTTATATTTGGTCAAGCAAACTTTGACTCACCTTTCAAGTTGTAATTCAATCATATATCTTGTCCAAATCCAATCAACCCTCCCCTTTTATTTAATGAAATAGGGAAAAGGTGTCAAACCCCCACAAAGAGAGATCTTCCCTAAAGATTCTCACAATTTCCATCATTTCATAAATTACAATCATTTTATTGCATAATATGTAAGAATGAAGATCACAATGCAACCAATTTCCCAATGGTGATATCTCAAGAATTAGGTGTACACCACTTCCCAAACTCCCAAATATTCTTGAATGTGCTAGATTTCATGACAAGCATACTATTCATCCTATGCTCTTTTTAATAAATTACAAGAAGTAAATTTAAATTTATAGTCCACATTCTGTCAAAAGAAAACACATGATGATAACTCTTGTAAAGTAGTGAAAACACTATTAGAATAGTGTAAAAAGTAGCTTTGAAAAATCTACAATATAATTGTGCAAAATTATAATTAATTATATATTACAAATAACCAAAGCTAGCGTCATTGTGCACTAAATAAAAGTTGGGAATATATTATACATAGCCAAACAAGGGCTACATTATGCAAAATTAAGGATACCAGGGTTGACGTACTAGTTGATATGGGCATGGAAGATGAGGAGGTGGTAATAACGGAGGTTGCAACAATGATCAATATTGACCATGATTGATGTGTTTTATTTGAAATGAAGTAGGCCATACTTCACATAAGTGAGAAAAATTATTTTCATAGATATTAGGATAGATTCATAATGCAACTAACATAAAATATCCAAAAATATAATGTTGGTATTCTTCCATAGAATACAAAGAAAATAAGGACATAATAAATTTGATGCATCAAAAGACACTGTACATATGGAAGGAAAAAAATCACTTACACTCCTAAGATTCAAAATCAATTGGACCTAGAATATCAACATATAATTTACATGGAAGTTACAAAAGTACTCAACACTACATAGAAAAAGTTTTGCAAGAAAATTTGTTGAGCCTAATGAGAAGGAAGCAAGCTTCATGATCCAAGTAAGCTACTACAAAGAAAAGAGTACTAACGAAGTTCAAGTTTCTACTTGAAAAAATCATCCACAGATACATATTGCCAACCATCGGAAGTCAATAAAGTGAAGTATGAAAGATAATACATAAAATGGAACTAAAGTATGATGTTGAACTCCTCTTTCCATGTAAATACACAACTTCTTATCATAGTTTGTATTGATTGATACAAGTCCTAAAGTTAATGAATTGACTAAAATTCCATGGGATGATATGGTTATTATACATTAATCCTAGCGTAACATAAATAATACATGAGAGAGACCTATTGGGTTGTTAAAGGATATATAAATGATATTCAAGGGGTGGAGTTTTGATTAAACTTTGAAGTTATTGATATGGATAATAGTGAATAGAATCTAGCACTTTTTAGGAGACCTTTTTAATTCTAAACTAGAGTTGATATGGATTTGTGATAGCACATAATGATATTTTAGAATGATGAGAAGTGTGTTAATATATCTCTATATAGATGTACGAAAGATTTATTTATTTTTAAATGTGCACATCAAAGAGACAACAATGGAAGATCTATACAAAGTAATATCAGATCAAAATTTAAGGGGTACTACATAAGGATAGCACATATGAGGTTATCTCATAAACATAACTTAAAATATGGTTATTTGATTATTATGAACTCAAAGGGAAGAACCATGCAATGTTTGACACCATATACTCTTGGTAGTTGTACATAAGGAAATTATGCACAAATCTTATTGAAGGATAAATCAAGGAGATGTCAAGTATGTCATTTATTGAAATTGGGTCATTATTTGATGATACTAATGATGTATTTGAATGTTATTATTCTATGTAATTATATTTTCTAATATAGTTGGAATAATTCACCATTATTCCCTACAATTTACAATATCCAACAACATGGTGGGAAGCACATCCATTGATCATCAAATTTTGGGTATAGTTTAGACTTAGTTATTTGTTAATTTTAGATCCTAGGCAAGTTGTGATTCTCCTGATATACAAACTAGAAATCTATGCAAGCTCATAGATCAATTTGTGAAGGAATTTATGGTCCATTAGTTGTATATACTCCAACAAAAACTTGGCTACACAAATTTGTAGATACTTAAAGTGGTTTCTAGAAATCCTTTCATATACACTTGAAATGAATTGTACTAGGAGATAATATCACAGGATAAGATTAAAAATTACAAAATGTTTAGTTTTACTAATTTATAGTGACCAACCAAAGTATTCACTAATATTGTTCAAAATTTATTATTTCATGAATAATCAAGCAGTGGAAGGAAGATCAATGGTTTTGATTTCTTAATATTACTAGAAACAAGCACAAATAATTTTGATAAAAATAACTTGCACAATTTTAAAGTAACCACAAGTATAAGTAAATGATTTGTTCAAGGCACATAGACAGGAAATGATGTATAGTACAATTGTCTACTTAAGTAAGTTTAAATAAACGTTAGAATAGATGGTGGTTAAAATAGCAACAATTGGTTACTATTGGGGTATGCAAGCATTAGTTCAAGTTATTGTGCTATTGGGTGAGTATTCTAATTGAATTCTAGGGGGTATCAAGAAATAATGTGATCACACCCTTCTTTAGGGAAAATTTAGATCAAATTGAATGCAAATCCTATAAAAGAGTGACCATACTAACTATATCCAAATTTGAGAGCAAAGGTTAAAGAAGAAACTGACAAGATATTATAATTAGGTGTAATTTTTCCAGTTGAATTAGATTAGGTGTGTTTGATGGTTATCTTCATGAAAATTTATGATTGAATAAAAATCCATATTTAGATTAGGTGTGTCTAATGGTTATATTCATGAAAATTTATGGTTGAATAAAAATCCATATTTACTATATAGAACTCAATAAAGCATGTGTGGAAAACCCATTCTAAACACCATTTATAAAAGAGATTGTTGAAGGAGGAGTTGGTTGAGAGGTATATGCATTCACATAAATAAATTGGGTACCATCAAGTTTAAATTAAAGAAGAAGATAAAAGAAAAAAATACTTTTTCAACCAAATAGAGAATCTTCACTTACAATGTAATGCCTTTTGCACTCAATAATGCACTAGCATTTTTTCCTTGAATGGTGGTAGTTGCATTGAAAGATTTTATCTATGATTTAGATGAAGTATATTTAAATTCTTGGATAGTATATTGAATCATATTCAATCACTTATATAAGTTGCACCTAATGTTTGGACAATGCTATAAATTAAGCATCATAATGAATTTAAAGAAATGCACGTTATGGTACCTTATGGCAGCCTACTTGGCCATGTAAATTATAAATAAGGGATGCTTGTTGATCCAATAAAGGCAGAAACTATAATTTAATTTTCTAACCCTAAATCTTAGTGCATAATTCTTGTATTTTTGAGGTATATTAATTACTATTATAAATTCATCAAGGGTTATGTATGCATTTTTGTATCATTGGAGGAATTCTTTCATAAAGAAGATCCATTCTATTATACAAATGAACATCAAATATATTTTGACACCTCAAATAAAAAGCTAGCAATTTTGCATGTACTTGATTTTCTTAGCTAGACCATGATATTATATGTCAATGTAGAAACATCAAGTATGACAATTGAAGCTATCTTATCCCAACCAACTGATAAAAATATTATTATCTAATTTATTTCATGAGTACAAAACTATTTTTTATTGAACATAATTATATAACAACAAAACATGAGGCACCAACAATAGTTTATGCACCCATGAAGGTCTTCAAATCTCTCACACTCACAACTACATCTCCATCCTTGTCCATCACTCTGAATGCATCCTCCAATGGAGTGTTTTCTTCATTCTTTTCTTCTACCACCATCAATTTGGTTATAAGCTCCTCAAACTCTTCAAACTCCACAAACCCATTATGGTATTTGTCTACGAATGAGATCATTGACTCAATCTCCTCTTTGCTAATAATAAACCTAACAAGTGAGCACCAATTACTCTGATAGACTTAACAAGTGATGGTGAGGATTATACACCAGATACTCCTCCATCGAATACCTCTCCAAAACTATCGTTTGGATCTAATGATTCAATTGAATCACTCGATACTGGAGAAATGAATATAGCAAACTACATTTCATCGAGAGATGAAAATTAGTTTGCAAATGAAATGTAGTTTGCTATATTTGTTTCTCCAATATTGAGTGAATCAATTGAATCATTAGATCCAATCGATTGTTCTGGAGAGGTATTTTGTGAAGAGTGTTGTAATGTCCCCATCCTATTCAAGCAATTAAGATAAGTATATATATATAATAAAAGATATCATCCATGTACAGTATTAATCAAATTGTTTATGCAGCCGATTAAGAGCAAGTAATTAAGTAATGAGAAGAAAGAGGATAAAAAACATCCTCCTAGAGGGACGCAAGAAGAATGAAGGGGTGCATCGGTTGAAAACCATGGCGCCTATATTTAGTGGAAACCATGGAGAAAATCGGATCATCAGAAGAACAGAATAAGAAGCGATCAAGGAGAAAGGAGTAAACCTTTCGATTGAGAGAATATTCAGGAGATTATGAAATAAAGGCAAGACATCAAGTGTGAGATCATCGCACACAACAGAGAAGAACCAGATTGGACTACAGACAGATTCAAATAGAGGAAGAAGAAGCTAAAGCATGAATTAAGGAAGACATTTATAACCGAGAAAATTCTACAGAACCACCCTCCAGACTTTACCATTACAGGCCCAATTTCACCATTATTACTGAGAGAAGAGATCACCAGTGAATGAGCCATCTCAGGTTTGGAATCTGATAGAGATAACTTCAAGAAAGTTTCAGGAGCCCAGTGATTACTAAGAAGATAAACAAAACCTTTTTTTATCAATATATAAATAAACAAGTTCGAGTCTTCTCATAAAGTTACGATTTCCAGAGTTACTATTGTGACTTGCAAACTATAAAGTCAAAGGGGTTGCAAGCTAAATTATTATTATATATATATACATACAAGAACATCACAATCTGATTGACGTATATACAAGAACATCACAATCTGATTGAATTATGCATTTAGATCTAATCGGGCTTCTGACAGTGGTAAAAAATGATATTATTGCCAAGTACTCCAAAGATGCACAAGCCTTGAAATCTTAGAAGGAAGGATTCCAAATGAAGAATACATGGGACGATCTCATCTTATATAAGGGAAGGATATTTCTTGTTCCATACTCAAAGATAAAGAAAAAAATTATTAAGGAATTCCATTATAGCCGTTTGGCGGGTCACCAAGGATACTACAAAACGTATAAACAGATTAGAGAAAAGTATTCGTGGAAGGGATTGAAGGGTGATGTGCTCAAACATGTACAAGTATGCATGACAACAAAATAAAGTGGAACAAAGTCATCCTGTAGGTCTATTGCAGCCACTACCCATTCCCAACCAGAAATGGGAAAGTATCTCAATGGATTTCATAATTGGATTACCCAAGACACATGGAAAGGATAGTATTTATGTGGTAGTGGATAGACTTACTAAGTATGCCCACACACTGCAATTTCATCGGAATACAAAGCATCTCAAGTAGCAGAATTATTATTTAAGGAAGTCTTTCATCTTCATAGGATACCCAAAACAATCGTCGGTGATAGGGAGAGTAAATTTCTTAGCCAATTTTGGCAATAAATTTTCCAGCTATCAGGGACAAATCTAACCCCAAGCACAAGTTACCACCCACAAACGGATGGGAAAACAGAGATAGTTAACAAGTGGATAGAGGGTTACTTAAGGAATTATGTAACAGGTCAACAAACTGCATGGATAAAATGGCTACACTTGGGCGAGTATTGCTATAATACCACCCACCATATGTCAATTGGAATGAGCCCTTTCAAGGCCCTATATGGATATGAAGCCCCTTCCTTTAGACATTTGGTCACCCAAGAAAGCAAGGTACAAAGTGCACAAGACTTCATATAGAAGAACATTGATCTCATGAAGACCCTTAAGGAAAATTTGCAGCAAGCCCAGAACCAACAAAAAATCTACACTGATCGACACCGCATAGAAAGGACATTTGAAGTTGGACATCTAGTCTTTTTGAGGCTACAACCATACAAAAAAACATCAATCAAAAAGAGTGGGGCGGAAAAGTTAAAGCCATGTTTCTATGGTCCTTACAAAGTTATAAGAAGAGTAGGAAAAGTCGCCTACGAAATAGAGCTTCCAGAGCACATCAAGATCCATAATGTCTTCCATATATCCCGGCTTAAAAAGGTCCTTGAGCAACAAGTCCTCCCTTGCACAGAATTACCTCCACTGGATGAGGAAGAGAAACTTACTTTAGAACCAAAATTTATCATGGACACTAGAGAAAGGAAGTTAAGGAACATAAACATTACCGAGTTTTTAATCAAATGGAGAGGACTTCCTAAAGACACGATGCTACATGGGAAAGAGAATAAACTATCAAGGCACTTAAACAAATTTAGGAAGGGAAAAACATGATGGACCTTGACTAGAACAAGAAAAGAGCTTATGAATGTAACATCTTCAAAATAAGTTAATAAGACATCCTTCGTGCACAAGGATATAACTTGAGGATTGTATGCAACACTACATTATACTACATGCAAGAGCTTTAAGGCTGGATACACTTGATAAATCAGGTATCCAGAAGGCCTGAAAGGATGTTACAATATTTTTTAGGATTCTAAGGCTGGGTACACTTAAGAGTAAGGTATCCAAAAGGCCTGGAGGCAGTATCATAACCTTTTACAGGATTGCGAGGTTGGATACACTTAGAAATAAGGTATCCAGAAGGCCTAGGTAGAGGTGTTACAACCTTTCCCTAGGATTCTAAGGTTGGGCACCCTTAAACAAGGTATCCAAAAGGCCTAGGAAGAGGTATCACAACCTTTTCTTAGGATTCTCAGGCTGGGTGCCCTTAAACAAGGTATCTAGAAGGCCTAGGAAGAGGTATTACAACCTTTTATTAAGATTCTAAGGTTGGTTACCCTTAAACAAGGTATCTAGAAGGCCTAGGAAGAGGTGTTACAACCTTTGCCTAGGATTCTAAGGCTGGTTACCCTTAAACAAGGTATCCAGAAGGCCTAGGAAGAGGTGTTACAACCTTTCCCTAGGATTCTAAGGTTGGTTACCCTTAAACAAGGTATCCAGAAGGCCTAGGAAAAGGTGATACAATTCCTAGGATTCTAAGGCTGGACACCCTTGAACAAGGTATCTAGAAGGCCTAGGAAGAGGTGTTACAACCTTTTCCTAGGATTTTAAGGCTGGACACCCTTAAACAAGGTATCCAAAAGACGTAGAAAGAGGTGTTACAACCTTTCTCTAGGATTCTAAGGTTGGATGCCCTTAAATAAAGTATCTAGAAGGCTTGGGAGGAGATGATACAATCTTCTCCCAAGATTTAAGGTTGGTTACACTCCATAGGGAGGTATCCAGAAGGTCTAGAAAGAGATTAGATGTAACAGATGCTACAATCTTTTTCCAAGATGAAGACCATTGTACCAACAAATAAAATCAAGAGATCAAGGAGAAAAGAGTTATAAGAATTCCTTGAGGACAAGCAATGTCAAGTGGGGGAGACTTGTGATGTCCCCATCCTACTAAAACAATTAAGATAAGAATATTTTCTAATATCTTTGCATTTCTTAATAGACATATATAGCCATACATATATATATATATATATATATATATATATATATATATATATATATATATTCAAATATAATTATATAAAAAATAATAATAAAAGATATCATCTATGTACAATATTAATCAAATTGTTTACGCAGCCGATTAAGAGAAAGTAATGAAGTAATGTGAAGAAAGAGGATCAGACGCATCCTCCTAGAGGGACGCAAGAAGAATGAAGGGGTGCATTGGTTGAAAACCATGGCACCTATATTTAGTGGAAACCATGGAGAAAATCAGATCATCAGAAGAATAGAATAAGAAGCGATCAAGGAGAAATGAGTAAACCTTTCGATTGAGAGAATATTCAGGAGATTATGAAATAAAGGCAAGACATCAAGTGCGAGATCATCACACACAACAAAGAAGAACCAGATTGGACTACAGTTGGATCTGAACAGAGGAAGAAGAAGCTAAAGCACACTTCAAGGAAGACATTTATAACCAAGAAAATTCTACAGAACCACCCTCCAAACTTTACCATTAGAGGCCCGATTTCACCATTATTGTTGAGAGAAGAGATCACCGGTGAATGAGCCATCTTAGGTTTGGAATCCGATAGAGATAACTTCAAGAAGCTTTCAAGAGCCCAATGATTACTAAGAAGATAAACATAACCTTTTTTTATCAATATATAAATAAACAAATCCAAGTCTTCTCAGAAAGTTACGATTTCTAGAGTTACTATTGTGACTTGCAAACTATAAAGTCAAAGGGGTTGCAAGCTAAATTATTCATTATATATATATATATATACAAGAACATCACAATCTAATTGAATTTTGCATTTAGATCTAGTCAGGCTTCTGACAAGTGTTTGGCGTATAATCCTCACCATCACTTGATAAGTCTATGAGAGTGATTGGTGAGTAATCTTCTGACTCACTCATTAAGGTCATTTGCTTATTGTGATGAATTAATGAGAGGTGGATTGTATTTATAACCATATTATAGAGGCACTCTTTGTTTTTTGTTTTAAGATTTATGATTTATGATTTTTAATTTTTTGTTTTCAGATTTTTGTTTTTTGATTTTCAATTTTTATTTTTTACAAAGATATCTATAGATTTTCTAAATAAATAGTAAGATATAATTTTTAGTTTTAAGATTATTGCTTTTTTATTTTCAATCTTACTTTTTAGAAATATATCTATATATTTTTCTAAATAAATAATAAAATATAAATGAATATTTAGTGTTTTGGATTTTTTTATTTTTTGTTTTTTGTTTTTCATTTTTTATTTTAAATTTTAGTATTTTAAAAATATAATTATAGATATATTATATTATCTACATTATATATTTTAATATATACTATGTATTAAATTATATTATCTACGTTTTGATTTTACCCTAAACTTAACCCTAACCCAAACCTTAACTCTAACCCTAACCAAAATCCCTAACTATAATCGTAATTGTAACCCTAATAGTAATCATAACCATAACTGTAACAGTACGCCTAACCCTAACCCTCACCCTCACAGTATATTAATTAAATATATGATTATATATTTAATTTAAAATATTATTAAATCTATTATTAATTATACAATTAATTAAAATATTATTATACTTTATTATAAATATAAAGTGTTACTTAAATCTTATAAAAATTATATTAGTATAATAGCATTAATAATAATATAATTTAATACTTTTCTTATAATTTAAATATTAATATTATTAATTAATAGTAAATCATATATTTAATTAATAATATTATTATATCTATTATTAATTAGAAATATAGAATGTCACATTTAAATCTTATAAGAATATTAATTAATCTAAATATTAATATATTATATTTTTTTTAATTTTTAGAAATAAAAATAGAATGTTGCACTTAAAACTTATTAAGTTTATATTAGTATAATAGTATAGATAATAATATAATTTACTAGTATTCTTATAATTTAAATACTAATATTATTAATTAATATTTAATTGTATATTTAATTAATTAGAAATATAAAATATTATATTTAAATCATATAGGAATATTAATTAATCTAGATATTAATATACTATATCTTTTTTTTTAATTTTTTAGAAATAAAAATAGAATGTTACACTTAAAACTTATTAAAATTATATTAGTATAATAGCATTAATAATAATATAATTTAATAATATTCTTATAATTTAAATACTAATATTATTAATTTATTTAAAATTATATATTTAATTATAGAATGTTACGTTTAAATCTTATAATAATATTAATTAATTTGGATATTAATATATTATATCTTTTTTTATGTTCAAAAATAAAGATAGAGTGTTTTTTATTAGTGATAAACAGGTTTTAAAGGAGCCACGAAACCCTCTACAAAAAAGAGCAAAGGCAACAAAGACAAAGCAAATAGGTTGCCCAACCAAACACTAAAAAATAGGCTGATTACATAACCATCAACACCCCAACAACAAAAAATGGAGGCCTACAAAGGCAAAACCCTTAACAACTAAGGCCTAGAGAAGAAAGCCACACCAAAACAACAACCAAACAGAGAGAGACCAAATTCCCAAAAAAGGCAACCCAAACAATGCACCAGCAACACACTGATAGTTGGAAAAACCAGACCAAGGATCTAAACAACAACAGATCTTGAACAAGCAAATCTAACACCCTTAGCCCTAGGGCGTAGCTCCCCAACAAATTTGGGGAGCCCCTTCTTTCTATGTTGAACCAAAGTCCAAGAAACCTCAGAGTCGAAGTCCTCTGAGAGAGGAGAGAGAGGAGGATCCTCCCAAGCCTCAACAACCAAGGAGGGCACCAACAAAGTTGAACTAGAAGAAGGAATAGTCAAGAGAGTGACTAGCGAAATAGAAAAAGGAGCGTGACTAGGAGCCCTCGAGGGCAGAGCCGAAAAATCTGAAGTAGGAAAGATCAAAGGAATACCCAAAGCTGAAACAGGAGTGAACCAGTCAAGAGTAGTAGGAGCCAAGGTGGGGGCCAAAAGAGGAACAAAAGAGTCCAACAAAGTCATGGGACTAGCAGCAGCCTCTACCTCCCCCACCAGAGCAGTCTCGAGATGGATCTCTTCCTTTAGAGAGGAAACATCGCCACAAGACGAACCATCCTCTTGGGAAGTAGTGATAGTCAAGTGTTCCACAAGAGCATCCTTCCACCAAGTTGCAACAATTTTACGAGGCGATAGAGGACAACCAGCAGCCATGTGACCAATAGTGAAGCAACGCCAACATCTAAAGGGGATACCCTCAAAATCTAGTCCAATTGTTTCCAAGGTCGATCCCCTACCATCAAAACAACATCTCCAAAAAGGGGTTTGGAGATGTCAATGTCTACTAAAATACGAGCAACTATGGAGTGACCCATGAAAGAGGTAGTAGAATCTACTTTCAGAAAATGACCAATGGCATTGCCAATTCCCTCATAGCAAGAATCCTCCCAAAACTGTAGGGGGGGGTTTGGGAGACACACCCAAATCGGCTTGATATTAAGTGGCTTAGTAAGGGGATTGAATGCAAGTGTCCATGGTTTAATGGATAGATAATACAGAGTTTGAAAGTGATAACAATGAAATGGCCACATATTTGAGAACAAATAATGAATGGAAAATTCTATCTAGCCTTCATCACGGTGAAACTATGCAAATTTCATAAATAGACATGCTGGGAAGGAGAGATTTTGACAAACAGACCAATTGGTCTAATGATTTCCAAGGTGACCAATACACATATGAAGCAACCAATTTCATTACCACCATGAAAAAAATAGTTGTTTCACATGCAAAATGGTATAAAACAATTAACCAACTATGAAAACCTCAGCAAAAAAAAAGAAAAAGCAGCTAACATGATAATTTCACACTACTAGAGAAACGAAAAAATGAATCTCCACTTCTCATGATAATTAAAGGCACAACAAGAATGGGAAAGTTGTATGTGATAGGTGCCATATCCACAATCCTTCAAAATGCTTCAATGTCAAATAGATCTCCCCTACTTCTACTTGCACCAATAGGAGTTGCAGCATTCAATATAGGCACATCTACTATTCATTCAAAAGTAAAAATTCCAATCAAAGACTTCAAAGAGTTGGAAGGAACTAGAGTAGCAAGTCTCCAAGAAGAATTAGCACATATCCGATACATACTGATTGATGAAATGAGTTTTATTGTTGAAAAAATATTTGAAAACATAGATTCAAGACTTTGCTAGGCCTTCCCTCAAAATTCTAATCAACCCTTTGTAGGTATGACTTTCAGACAAATATGCATCCTAAAATATAATTTACTTTATCAAATTTTATTAATATCTATTGTACATTCGTACAAATAGACTATACATTGAAACTTAACATTGTCTCATTACTTACAGGAATATCGTTGATCTTGGTTGGAGATCTCAAACAATTACCTTTTGTTAACAATGGACCACCCTATTCAAGCAACAAACAAGCTAAGATCCTATGGGAAGAATCCAAAATTATAATTACTTTAAATCAGGTATTTGGACAGTATGGATCAAACAATGAACAACAAAAATTCCATTAGCTTCTAACAAATATTAGAGATGCAAACCCTACAATAGATGATTGAACTTTACTAATGACAAGATCTAATGGAAGATTAGTTGGACCAAAAAATGAAGAATTTGACAATAATTTTCATTTATTTTCCACAAATGAAATTTTTCACAACCACATCCAAAGATTTAAATTATACTCCTTGAAAAATCCAATTGCACGGAGCATAACAACAAAAAATGGAAGTGTCAATGCAACTGAAGGATTTACAGAAGATGAATTCAATATTGAAATATTGTTAAGCAAAAATGCAAGAGTTATGTTAACATCTAACCTGTGGATATAATCAGGCCTTGTCAATGGAGCTTTGGGCTCTATGCAACAAATTGTATATCGACCAGGAACAACACCCCCTCAACCACCAACCTATGTATTGGTGCAGTTTGAAAATTACTTAGGCATTCCATTTAATGAACAACATCCTTCAGTTGTTCCAATCACACCAATTCAAAGGAACAACTCTTTGCAAATACCATTACAATTGGCATGGGCTCTGACAATACACAAATCATGTGGCCTAACTCTTCAAAAATCCACAGTTGATATTGGCTCAAAAGAAAGAACATGATTAACATTTGTGGCAATGTCTCATGTCAGCTCTTTAAATGGCCTATAGATTAAGCCACCATTCACGTATGACAAATATGGAAAATTAAAGAAAGGAAAGCAAACTGCAAACATAAGAGCAGAAGAACAAAGGCTCTTTTATATATATATATATATCGGCATATCTTATATATATTTTTTAGTAAGATAAATAAGCTATATATATAATTTTAATAAGTTTTAAGTGTAACATTCTATTTTTATTTCAAAAAAATAATTATAATATTCTATTTTTAAGTATAATTAATTAAAATATTACTATACTTTATTATAAAATTTAAATGTAACATTATTAATGCTATTATACTAATATATTTTTTCTAAGATTTAAGTGTAACACTTTGTATTTATAATAAAGTATAATAATATTTTAATTAATTATATAATTAATAATAGATTTAATAATATTTTAATTAATTATATAATTAATAATAGATTTAATAATATTTTTAATTAAATATATAACTATATATTTAATTAATATACTATGAGGGTGAGGGTTAGGGTTAGGCTTATGTTACAATTATGGTTATGATTAGTGTTAGAATTACAATTATGGTTACATTAGGGATTTTGGTTAGGGTTAGAGTTAAGGTTTGGATTAGGATTAAGTTTAGGGTAAAATCAAAATGTAGATAACATAATATATATTAAAATATATAATGTAGATTATAGTATATTATAATTATATTTCTAAAAAACTATAATTTAAAATAAAAAATGAAAAACAAAAAATTCTAAAACACTAAATATTCATTTATATTTTATTATCTATTAAGAAAAATTTATAGATATGTTTCTAAAAAATAAGATTTAAAATAAAAAAGCAATAGTCTTAAAACTAAAAATTATATCTTATTATTTATCTAGAAAAATCTATAAATATTTTCTTAAAAAACTAAAGCTAAAAATAAAAAATAAAAATTTGAAAACAAAAAAAATAGTATATATTTGGAAAAATCTATATACACATTTCTAAACCACTGAAATTTAAAAATCATAAATAATAAATCTTAAAACAAAAAACACAACAAGCAAAAGATTGATTGCTCACACAAAGGAAGATTTGTAGAATTTGAAGACCAAAATAGATTTGTAGAATTTGAAAACCAAAATCAAGGTTCATTATAAATAAATTTAGATATTATTTTTGTGAATATGTGAAAATTTATTTAATTCAACTTATATGTTTCTAATTATAATGTTTTCCTTAACAATTTGTGTTTTTTAAATATATTTTAATGTATAATAAAAATATATATTTTAATTTATTGTATCTCAACAAAATAATAATGTGGAATAGTAATATTAATGGAAATTACATAAATTTAGCTTTAGAAGGTTGGGGTTTAAGCTACATTCTTATATGCATTCTTTCATGCTATATATATTTATAATAAACATGCATTCTCCTCCTTTCTATTGTTTCTTGGTGCAAGCTATTGGTGTACATGAGATGGAGGATTTGAGTTGTTGTTATGAAGGATTTAACATGGATTCACCCACTTTCTAATCCATCAAATGTTGGGATGTGAATCCCAATGGTCATTCGACCCTTCGTCTCCTCCCAACTCTTCAATTCACAGCTGAATATGAGTATTAATATATGTGTAGTCCATGCATGATGTACTCTAGTATTATTGGAGATTAATAAAAGTTGTTCTCGGCTTTCTTGGTGGATGTCATTTATGGTGAACCACGTTAAAACTTGTGTTATGTTGTTTTTCTATGTCTGTTAATTTTCTATTTTTATTCTATTTTTCTACTCGTTTTATATTTACAATTGGTATCATAGCCTTGGAGTAGTATTGATTTTTTTGGTTAGAACCAAGGAGCAGAGATGGAAGCTGAAGAAGCCTCTCGGTACTTCCCATATATTTTAATGGTTATAACTAATTTTGTAGTTGATGAGGAGGAGGTTGATTCTGCCATTGAAGAATTTCTTGGTAGTTTGGATTCGGTTGAAGAAGAGGGTTTGAAGCAATCGCTAGTTGAAGGAGAGACTATGGAGTTTTCCTTCTGAGATGAGGAGGATGCCTCCCTAGGAGAGGAGGATGCAGTCTAGTACTAGGCGCTCGAGTGAAGATGAACCCGAGGAAGAGGCCAAAAACTGGGAGGAACATCTAAACAAAGAAATTGTATTTCTAAAGGAGGATATTTTGATGCTGAGAGAGTGAATATACTGTATGGAGAAGGAAAAAGAGAAATTTGTGAAAGAATGGGAGTTTTCTGGATAGAAAAGAAATGAAGATTTCATAGGCATGTTGGAATTTGGTAGTGATCACAGAAGAGGAGTTGATGGGGATCCCGATGACGAGTACTAGTTTGAGGATAGGGCGCCTCAAGTAGATCATTGGGCGACAAGGAAGAAGAAAGTGTCCTTTGATATTATATACTATGAGGAGTATGACAATTTGAAGAAGAGCAATAAACG